>JAJSRV010000052.1:813864-833140 GCA_021527715.1 Neoseiulus cucumeris
CTATTATCTCTCATAATACGTCTGACTAACTGATTCTGGAGGCTGCTAATTGGCTTCAGGACATTTTGAGTAGCGGCACCATATGCAAGTATTCCATAGCGAAGATGCGATTCAAACAGAGCTTTGTACACTGTTATCGCTGTTCCCCTATTCATGATACTGCTCAGTTTTGTTATCGTGACGGCGGCGGTTCTAAGCTTTTTGAGCAGCTCTGTACAATGATCTCTCCAGCTAAGTTTCTCATCCAGTATAACTCCTAGATACTTTGTTTTGTTGGTGTTTTCGATCCCTTCGCAGTTACAGCTACTTGGCGTTTGACATCTGTCCCCGTGAATCGTAATCGGTCTCCTGTCGACTATTTCGCGATTTGAGAAGATCATATAGGTTGATTTCGTAGCGTTGAGGAGCATGTTGTTTTCTTTCGACCATCTGATCACTCGCTTGATTGTGGTTTCCATGAAGCGCCAGTCAATCTCTTTACGAAAGCTGAATAGAATGCATGTATCATCTGCATATCCTATGTAGTGTGTCTTATCGTCGCTCATCTTGAGTAGGTCGTTGATAAAGATTCCGAATAACGTTGGGCGAGCTCTTGGTCCTTATTGGGGTCGTAGTCGTCGGCCGCGTTACTTGATTCCGGGCCGTCCGGTAGACATGAGCTTCCACGGGTGTTTTGGGCAAAATTCATGAAACTTTTCGGCTTCACTTCTGCAGTTTTCCTAGCGTTTTATATAGGTGTGGGATGGGATATTACACTTTGACTTCAGTGGAGAGCACTCTCAGCAGATATTTGAAGTTTCTTTTTCCCACTGAGCAGGAGCCTCTTGGTGTAGCTTGTCATCTCTGGAGAAGAGTTCTCGTCGAGTCCCAGTCGGCGTAGCATCTCCCTCGTGGTTTGCTTCGTTGCACTCCCAGATGACGTGGCTTAGGGTTTCGCGGGTAGACTCCGCACCTGACGCATGTAGATTCTAGTCCCGGCTCGGAGTGTATCCTGATGTTCCTGGTTCTCAGCATGCCTGCTCGGCTCAGGGCCAGTAGAGCCGAGCCTCTTCTGTTATCGTATGGGTAGGGCTGGGCGTTCGTCGCGGCCGCGACGGCCGCGACGAAATCCGTGAAATATTGGTTCATTTTGGACGGTCCGTGAAATCTTGGTTTATGACCGAAAGTCCGTGAAAACTTGCTTCATATCGGAGAATCCGCGAAATTCCGCGTTTCCGGAGAAAATAGAGCATCAAAAACTGTCGTTCGTGGAACTTAATTTCGAAGAAAAGCCTTAGCGTACAAGCGATGGCCATTTTATTCTCCGGTAGCGCCGTTGGACTGAACGTTTGTCCTGTAGGTAAACGATTTCATAAATCTGATCAGATGTGCGCAATGAAGATCGCCGCTGCAAACTTCCGCGTGGATGATTACAACAGTCGAGATGTAAACAGCGAGAGATGTTTCTGTTCTAAGCGTGCTCGAGGTTGATACAACTGTGCTCTCGCGGCTGAACAATCGTTCAGTAAATATAGCGGTGTGCTACGAGATGACCGGCGATCAATCAAAGAAAGTAACCTAACGATGTACAATTTGTTGTACCAGAACAATGACTAACTCTCACAGTGAAAAAGTGTGTTTTGTGATGAAATGAATAAGTTCTCCTCTTTCTTTAACTCGTTGAATAAAAGTAAACTTTCCCGCTGCTCGCGGAAAAGATCCATTTAGAAAGATTCTACCTCTTTTTCTGTTCTTCCCCGTGACACCGTGATGTCCGTCGCGGATCCGTGAAATTCCCCCAAAAATGCCGCGACCATGCCGTGAAATTTCGCCGAAAATGCCGCGACGAACGCCCAGCCCTACGTATGGGTTTATTCTACTCCCCATCTCAATTGTGTGTGTACTATATCGGCTGAGGCTATTTTTCTTGCTCATCGAGTCTCTGCAATTAGCCGTTTCAACTTCTAGTATCCTTTCCGTGATTGCGCTATCGAAGACACCATAGAGAGGTGTGCCTCGTTCCGTGTAAGTCACACATCTGAGCTCACTGTACAGTTCTTGTACTCTCCGATAAGCTTTTGATTTCATTCCGGTCATGTCCATCATGTTGAGTATGGCCTTCGGCCACCTGTAGTCAGGCATGAACCTCGCTCTGTTGAAATAGCCCAGCTCTCCGGTAACGAATTCGTTTGCCACTTTACAGTTGGGGACACCAAGAGCGTATCTCCCCGCCTCGGTCTGCGCCATCGATATTTTCTTTTCCAGGGCTTTGGACATCACTGTGACTGCATTTGCGTAGGTTCTCGATGGAACAGCCACCGCCTTCCATAATGTCTTGGAGATTTCGAACCTGTTGATTCCCATAGCGCTCTCGCCCGCAGTTGGTTTTGAGCTCTCTGAGATTTTTCCCTCCAGACAACCTCCTGGTGATTCAAAGAGTTCTCAGAGGCTGACACAGTGATTCCCAAATATTTATAGTGTGTGTCCTTTGGTATTTCTTTCCCTTGGACTTGTAGGGTTCTCACGGTTCCTACTCCGAAAGCAGAGAATACTACTACCGCACTTTTTGATGGGTTGAGTGTTAGTTTCTCCTCATCACCAAATCGGAATGTGATGTCCAACAGTTCTTCCATTTCTGAGAAATTTCTCCGGATCAGAATCGGATCGTCAGCGAAGAGGAGTGCGGCAATATGCGAGAGAATCTCTTCTCTCGGACATTCCAGAAGTCTCCTCTTCTTTCTACCCGGAAGCCGTTCCCCGTTTCCTGTATACGAGAGCTGCGATATACAGAAGCAATAGGATTGGACTCGCCGGACAGCCTTATCTCAGGCCCCCTGTGTTATTGACCTTGTCATAGGAAGCTCCGTGTTCTAGCTTGCATCTGGCCCCGGAGTAGATGTCTCCAAGCAATCCTATCCATGTTTGGTCCATCCCTAGCCCTAAGATCACGAGCCTTCCCTCTTTCCAATCCTTGGGAATCTCTTCCTTTCCATCGAGGATTTTGTTGAACAGCTGGATTAACGTATAGGCTCTCCCAACTTCCTCAAAATCCTTCAGTAGTCCGCTTGGGATCCCGTCGAGACCCATTGCCGAGGCCTTGGATAGGTTTGAGAGTGCTTTTGAGACGTCCGTCTCTGTGAGCACGATCTAATCAATCCTTCCGACGCGACTTCGATACTCGTCTGTTTGGCTGCAAAGACCGATTTTCCCACTTGAGTCAGGTGGTTCCTGATCTGGGTTTAGGATACTGCATTCCCCACCCCATCCCTCAGGACACCCGTTCTGCTTCTGCCTCTTTTGTCTCGCTTCAGGATCCTCCAGAAGCGTCTTTGCTTCTCATGTTTTTGCGAGTTCAGGATGTACGATAGGGTTATCCTTCGCCTGTTTCATAGTTCCTCTCTCCTCAACCGCTTTTCTCACCCTTTGTTGTTGTGCTCTATAGTCCTGTAGTAGTGTAAAGGCGATCGAAAAGATGCCTCAAATCGGCCTATTTCGCTAGTTGACTATCTGTCCAAGGTATTTGAAAAGCTCAGCAGAGCCGCTATGCACGATCAACTAGAGAGAGATGGATTCTTCTCTTCTTTTCAGTATGGCTTCAGACCGAAGCGCTCAGCAGAACTTGCACTCGCTCGCATGAGTAGTTTTATCACCATTGAGAGGAACGAATCTGTTAGACGAATGTTTGAATCTCTCGATCTTCCGACTATTGATGAGTTCCATATATTCTCGGTTGCTTCCCTCGTATCGAGGCTCTCACATTCCATCATTCCCGCGGGGATTCTGCCGAACCTTGCTCCAGTGACTAACCGCGCCACACGCCGACACACAGCATTCGAGACTCCACTCGCCAGACAGTCTCTTAATTTCCGACTACCCAAAGTTTGGAGCTCGTTCCCCCGGGGCATCAGGACTATGCTACCAGGCAAGAGATTCGTAGATGAAGTGCGTAAACTTGCAAAGCAAGAAAAGTTGTGATGTGAAATGATTGTGTAAATAATGATAATACGAGTGCTGAAGCTGTGACACAAAACATGCAGTACCGGAAATAAACAACGATTTCAGTTCAGTTTAGTACCTGCTGTACTCCTAAGCCAGCTTTCCTCGCTGTGCGGTATGCTCGGTTAGCATCTTTCCGAAGCTTGGTTTCCTCTCTAATTCTTTTCGAGTAGACCAGCAGACGATCTCGTATCTTCAAAGTCCGTCGGGCTCTCTCAGATGCGGAATCTATATATTTTTTGAGCTTAACTTATGATATCTCATCCTCCAGCATCTTCTCCCAC
Organism: Neoseiulus cucumeris; assembly: GCA_021527715.1. Lineage (NCBI taxonomy): Eukaryota > Metazoa > Arthropoda > Arachnida > Mesostigmata > Phytoseiidae > Neoseiulus > Neoseiulus cucumeris. The sequence goes on from JAJSRV010000052.1 coordinate 818,124, forward strand.
AGCCCTTTCTGGGCTAAAGCTGCGGCTTTTAGGGAGTCTATGACTGAGCCGTACTTTACGTTAGGCCTTCTCTTCCCGCTAAGCTCACATTGAACCATTATTAGTGGAGCTTGGAAGTTCAGGTATTATTCATTAATCACTCTCCATCAATCCATATATAAATTGATTGGATGATATTGGCCCAACAAGATCGTGGGCTGGAACAATCAGGCACTATTTCACTAAATATCAATCAATTCATATTGATTGATGGAGGTTCAAAAATGATAAATGCCTGAACTTCTAAGCTCTAATCATGAGATTGTGATACGAGATGTCAGATATCAGTCTCTCTTCGTCGATCGTCATGTGTTGAACGATTACAATCGCCGCTGGGTTCCGCAACACATAATCAATGACTGTTGACTTTCTGGTGAGCCTCCCCTTGCATTTTCCGGTGCCGTTTAGGATTACCAGTCCGTTCTCACTTGCGAAGTTTTCGAGCAACTTTCCTCTCGTATCTGATCTCCCGTTATACTGTTGGATGTGTTCGTTCATGTCTCCACCGATCAGGACGAAGTCTGTGCTCAGACATCTGGTCCTGATCAGTTCCGACAAAGCCTCAAAGAGTTCTTCATTCGTCTCCTTCTTCTCGTGTGTTACGTACACCGATGTAAGAATGAGACGCTTTCCTTTATATCTAATTGCCATGGCTATCCAATCCTCTCCCTTCTCTGACCACTCCTGTTCCCGATCCGATCGAGCAGGGTCCCTACACCTCCTGGTTAACCTTACCACCCAAAACGGTTTAGCATGAGCGTACCTTTCTGAAATTTGTGATTCTAAACGGAGAGTCCAGATGTGGGTGAGTGGGCTCACGCATTATTCTGTACTCTAGAGTCTAGACCCATCGTGGGATCCAAGCTATGGGTTTCTGAGAACGTTGTCTCACTTCTCTATGTATGCCTCAGAGTTTTCTCCATACTATATCCTCCCGTGCTCAATGCTGGTGCGTGATGACAGAATCTAACTCCTTGATGAGACTTGCGCTGGAATGGCCTGCTTCCAACACAAAGTTTTTGGAGAACTGTCTCGTTGATGTTTGAGAGGCCATCTGTGGGAACGTCAGAAGCTTCTCCGTGAATTTTTCCGCTAGCCGCTTCCTCTCAATGGTAGACCGATCTTCAGAAGAGACTCAAGAGTGGTTTCGCACGAACGCGAGAACGAAAAAGTAAATAGACGCTTCTCTGCAATGAGTGCCTCGCCTGACGAAAAAGGTCCACAGCAAGCCAACTAAGAGGAAAATGAAGACATCAAAGACACAACCGAGGCTCCTCTGCATCGTAGGATGAGAATCTCAAGAAGGATGGCAATCGACCAGGGACACTGTGCGACCACAAAAAAGTGAACGTCGACCTAAGTCGTCTCGAGTCCAAAGTTCGGAACCTTCTAGCACTACGTGTTCTCTCCTCGCGCACAGATACCGTTATCCTAAAGAGCAGACTTAATTCCATGTTCTACTGAAACATTAGTTTCTTTCACTGAGAACACTGGGAGAAAGTAATCCCGTAAGAACAGAGGTGACAACCATCTGACGAAAACATTCGAAGGATCGTCACTCATTCCCTCTCTTCTGCACCATCATCAAAGAAGCTCCTCAACTGTTTCAAAGCGATCCATGAAGTATGTACATCAGCGACCGGAAGATTTTTCCGCGGAAAGCGCCGGTTATGACGCTCGAGAGTTGACAAGCTCCTCTCATCAACTTAGGCTTCCCTCAGTATGTAAGCGGGTCAATTGATGAGCCCTTCTGAAGACGATAGGTGACCCGAGTGGTTTCCGAAAGCAGTGGATTTCTGATCCCAAGTTCTAATCAGTATCAAACTTGACTCATCCATCGAAAAACAGTTGAAGGCTGAAAATTCGACAGAATGTAGTTTCTTAGATTTTGCGATTGAAAATCTCCCTCTCTCAGACGTCATAAATAAAAAGACTCAAATGTCATAAATCGTACAATTCAACTTTTCAGTTCAGATGGTAGAATGCTTAGCAAATCCAATGCTCTCGCGCTCCCATTCCTCGAAGAGTCACGAGCGTTGTGACGCACGAGGCACGAGTCACGAGTCACCACGAACACGAATCAAATTCAGATGAAACGTCTCCACCATGACGCTGCAGGCGCGACACCGTTTATGACATTTCACTTATGCAGAAAGAGCTTCCATTCGATGTCGGGAACGCTGCCGACGGATGTTCGCTGCGGGAGTGCATCCAATGTTGATGTCGGGTAGACGTTTCCGATCGTTCAATCACCACGTCGGCGTCTCTGCCACACACGACGTCTGGAAGATTTGGTAAGAGCAAAAACGGGGATAACGGGACAGTGGAAGTCACTTATGGCGTGCCGGTCTATCCTATAGAAGATTTCACTTGACAATCTGAACAACTAGAATACAGATCATCTGTCTGGGTCTTCCTAAGCTTCTCAAATCAACAGTCGTCACAGTGCATGGAATTTGACGCAGGACGCTCATCACGGACCGCGGTCCAAACTTGCCGGAGATGACATGTCCGAAGGATTCCGGGGATCGAAAGTTGTGATAAGTTTGCCCACGTGAACTTCCATCTAATATGGGATATGTCGGGTGAGACACTTCGAGTTCAACTGATTGGGAGTGAGTTCCTTTCTATCTTATCGTATACTGCGAGTTCGGAGGTCATATGGTCGATGACAAACAGGTCATGCGGGCTTTGGCTCTTGTGGAGCTCCGCTTTCCCAGAGCTCTCTGCGTTTGAGAGGAGACTCCTAGATTCCATTGGTCTGAGTTAATTCACGGATGAGCTAGTTTCTCCGACTACGGAAGATGACCAGGAACTTGAGTGGATCAAATGAGTTATGAATCGAAGGAGCATCACTTTCCCTTGGTCCATTTCATCCACTGAGGAGCCTCAGCGGAAGGGATTATTGACGCATGGGAGGAAATCAGCTGAAAGAATCTGAAGCACACTCTCGACTGACGGAATTATTTAGGCCTGATAGCCGGCCATGAGAGTACCACCTATACTCGACCTAGTTTCCTCCAACTCTCATCTCAACACTCGAATATTCTCCTTTCAGACTAAGGTCATTTCGTTCGTCTCATCAACTGATTCGAAGTTTCATTCATTTGTGAATTTTTATGTAATACAGATTATTATCGGCCACTTGAAGGAACGAACTAACGCTCTGGGCCGCAAACGGGAAAACAGGAGAGGAAGTTGACTACGATAACTTCCTCATCGACTGACTTCATCCGCTGAATCTGGACGTTTCGACCTCTGGCACTAGAGGGCCTAGGGATCTGTTATCAGAACTCCCTCTTTTACCTCTGATATCAGATATTCGCTTTGCAGAATGGAAACCGTGTCTGACGAAGTCGGTCTTCCGATTCTAGAAGACATTCGAACCAACTAGCTACCGCTCGAGAGTGTGCTAACACGAGTCAACATGAGTATTCGAATCTGTACGTGAAGTGAACACCGCTTAGAGCACTCGGAATGATGTGAGAGTCCCGCTTCATCCGTGGATTCTTCACACCGGCAGCGACGGCAAAGACGGATACAGCGAGGGAAAGTAGTATCTTTTCTGACATTTCGTTCCTCCGTTTCCTTATCTCCTGAACTCTGCGTTCTCTTCGTATTTGGATGTCTTGTCTGGTTGAGAGATTGAGATCACGGTTCAGGCGGCATCCGTGATTTTCGGCCGCGAAATTCGCACCGAAATGCCGCGCCAAGATCCCAGCCCTGCTCATTATCAATAATGTTCGACGTGATTGCCAGAAAACATTTTCGGTCCGCGCACGCAACACACTGATTAGACCGGCGGGCGCTACTGAAATGCTTCGCGGGTCGAAATTAGCCTGCAGGCCAGCTGAAATATATAACAAACACCCGTGTTTCATGTCAGTACTCGCATCCGTTTGGTTTCCAGAGGGGAGGTGGGAGAAGTGGAGGTGGGAAAAGCGTGCAATCCTTTGCACAGAGGGAGTCAGGATTCTATGGGAATGCCAACTCGAATTTCTCTTCCGATTTTCAGCGAGACATGTACGTAGATCTATTTCTAAACCCTTTCCAACCTCTCCATTTTTTGACATTTTTAGCTCAGATCACTCTTTTGATGGGATCAGCGACAAAGTTCCGCGAAGGAGAAGTTGTGAACCTACTCTGGGCATCACTAGGTATCCACGAGGGAATTCTCAGTAACCCCGAAAAATTCGAATTCGATCGAGATGAGACGCTCAAAAAAAGCGTTACACTTACCATCCTATATTGCGCCGGGCTTTCCGATTCGGAGGGAGTTGACCAGTCTATCAAAGACGAAAAACCGCACCACCAACTAATTTTGGGTATTTCACGTTTGCTCTCATTGGTCGTGGAGCAGAACAGTGGTGAAGAGGCACCATGTCAGTATCTGGATAGCGATTGAAACACCATAAGTAGGTGGTCTCTATTCCCACTTATTTGTCATTTTAATCGAAGAGTCAATTTTTTCCGCTACAGAATACATCAGATCTGTTTCTAAAACAATCGCAACATTAGCGGAGAGGCCTTGAGAAAGTTCTACTCGGGGAACTTCTGGCACAGTGCAGCATGTAATAGCGCACATCATCTGGAGAACTTGATCCGCAAAAACGTCTCGCACGACTCTCTTTGCTTGGTCGTTCCCACATGGAGATTCCCGATATGGCGTTTTTGCGTCGTGCTCATCGCGAAAGCGTGCTCCGCTCTGCTCGCGCCATATTGATCGCAACGATCAATTCGGGCAACTCCCAAGTGATCGACTTTCGTTCATGAACGGGCTCGGTGTCGACAAATCGCCTCTCGACTATTTGCGCACGGATAAATCCTATTTCGCGGTTTGCGGTTGACGCAGTGGCTATTTCTTCTCCGGGACTCACACAAAACTCTAATCATCAAAACATAAAACGACCACTGAAATCACGCACGCTCGGCCGAGAGCTGCGGACGGCGGGACGGTCGTGGCGCGGACGAGCGACAAAGTTTGCTCGAAAGATTTAAAGTTTGAGTTTCCCGCCCCAGAAATCTGTTTCTCAACCCTTTGAGCTGTTATGAGCGTGTCCTTTGAGCCGTTTCGTTCCCATGGCAGTGTTCTGTATCAGAAAAAGTCTTCACGCGGATTTCCCCAGAGGTTGAAGTCCTCGAGACGCTCAACAGCCCGAATCATAACTCGAGAAGAAGCTGAACATGCAAATTCATGATGCCAGGAGCTCGTTATACGTGGGCTCGTTGTACGCGGCACCTTAGGGTACGACAACAAACTTGCTTGCGGATAGCCTTCCGACTTTTCGCCAAACGTGAGGTTCACTTCTCCAGCTCTCAATATGTGAGGGCGAAGCGCCACAATCTTCAGAATGATTGCCAAGTGCTTCAAAGAGGTCAGCGGACGATTACTTCATCTCAAATGTTGTTCTTTGCCATTTTTAAGCGCCAAACAGCAATGAGCTGTTCTCACTCATCGCAGCGAGGATCTTCGGCGATGGTAAACTCTGGATAGATTCGGAGCTCGATTTACGATTTTCGCTTTGCTGGTTATCCTGAAGAGCAAAGTCGGGATTGCTTCTTACGCCATGCCACACTAGTTTTGGGTCGCCTAAGTAGCGGGGTCATCCAAGTGCAGATATGAGGTAAACCGAGCGTTTGACTGCGAGAACGAGTTCAACGTACCCTTGAATCAAGAGTTCCACCGACATGAAAGTGGTTTCTCTACTCTGGGTTCGGCGGTTGTTCGGTACGATTCATCAGACTTCCACTTTCCGCCACCGTGATGTGCACATGCGCCACTGTACCTTCCCGATTTCGAGCATCCATGACTGAGCTCTACTGATAGTGTTCCGATGCGGTTCTCTCAAGTCCGTGTATTCTCAGTATTGTAGGATTCTATTCAAGGATTTTCGAGATCTCACCTCGTTCAGTGAGGCGAAACTGAGGGGAAACTTGGATACCAACCCGATGGATACAGAGGGTGGCCGCTGATGCTCCTCTAGCGGCTCGGACGGTCTCCATTTTTTTTCGTTTTCCTGCTTCGATGTGGCGAGTTATTCAGTGAGAGCTTTTAAATCATTTTAACAAGGCCACCGTCAACACGAAGTCGTTCTTTCGCTGAATTCAGCGGCAACGAAAGCCACGCGGCCCCGCGTTCACACGAGCTTGGTCATGAAGGTGAGCGTACCGGCGAAAAAAAAAAACGCACTTTCGCTTCCTCTCGCAAAGTGTCCAAGCTCGATACAGCCTCTTAACTGATCAGAAATCATCCGCAAGATACATAGCAAGCCAAGAGGAGGCGCCATAGCGGTAAACATCCGTGTGCCGTCTACAAAAGTGGACTCGGAATCTCTCCATACCTTCCTTCGAATGACGCACGTTGCCGTTAACCAGAGATCGTTGAACTATCGCTCTAGCGGAGCGTAGGGTGCCGCGACGAGAGAGTTTGAGGATCCCTCCGGTAGGCGATAACGTTGTACACAGGGAGATCATGTCAAAATTTCGGAGTTTGAGCGAGTCCGGAACAAAACTCCGGACTATTTAACATTTCCCGCCCTTGGATGAAGTCCCATCATCATCTTCAGGGGTTCAAGTCGTCGTTCCGATATCATTGTCAGCTCCATCGCGTTTGACAGAAAACAGGAGAGAGCGAGGTGGAATTCGATAAAGGCCTCGATTCTGATAAAGGTGAATACGATCCCGTTCCCGAAACGGCCGATGAATTGCTAATCGAGCATCATCGGACATGAATCGTAATCACAGAAGCTAAATTGATCGATCCAAAAATAACAGACCATTGTCCGCCACAGGATTTCTTCAGAACAAGTCCAAGTATGAATTTCTGTGCCGCACAAAAGGATCGAGGAAATATCTCAATCTGTTCCGCAATGAAGGAGGAAAAACGAGATCCTGAAGCAAAGCAAACTCACGAGGGACTCCATCGATTCCACGAAATCTTGGGTTCACAAATTTTACCAGCGTGTTTTTCATTTCAGGTGTTGGCCCTCATGCTGAGCGAGAGAGAAGAAAAACGATCAAAAAAAAAAACAAACAAACGGGAGACCTTGACAAGATTTGCTTCCAGGCGGACTGCTTCAATTCAGTAGAGGGTTCACGAAATAGGGTTGCTTCCGCACTTTTCGTCGGGGGAATGTTGGGAATTTTCGCCAAATTAAATGTCGGCAATTTTTCAATGAAAATATCGACAAAATGAAGCTGAGAGAATCAAATGAAGATAAGCATCGGGCTCGTCGCTACTGGTGGAGAGTGTCTTCTCCTCGGGTTCGGAATCGACATCAACTGACCTGGTCGGGGACAACACTTCATCCAAACTGATTAGGTGATAAAACAGAACGTTTCTGGTCTTTTACGTAATTTATGAACGAGCCGTGGAATCAAAACAGTATTCAAGGCGGTTTGTGAGGTACACACAAGATAGCGAGCTCGTTCAACTTCGTTTATGGAAATCACCTCGTTTCGAACCACATCGAGGAATAAGAATGGCGTTTCACCTTTGTGGAGATGCTCACAGCAACACTTGACCCAAGGAAGGTCAAAAAGAATCGCCCACCTAACAAGGTATCGATTCCGCGGTGCGGCATCATGGTGATGTTCACGAATCCCTGAAGTATCTCCGCATCGAATTGACTTGGCGGAGTTTCCTTCGGATCTAAGGGCCGTCGTCAGACCGACATGGTCAAAAGTGTGAACCGAAGGCTCCGAAAAAGCCGTTCACCATCAATGGGGAAAGCTATTACTTATATTCTTTATTCACAGTGCTTGGTAGAGTGTGATACGGATCAATGATCGCCTGCCGTGGACCCGGGCCCTTGGGATGAGAGCTGAGAAAAATTTTCCAGTTATCGAACAAAAGAGGAAACGCAGCACTGTAAGGATATCGTGCCTTTGTGTCTCGTGAAATGTGTCCTGTCGCGAAAAAGATTTCAATTCATGTGAGGGATAGCGGCAGATGGAGTTCACCTTCGAAGTTCCAAAAAAGACGTTTCAAGTTCTGGAATTCCTTGGTCCGCATCCTGCTGATAAGCACGGATTCCTGTATAGTCTTCAATGAAATGATTCGCGTTCCGTCTTAGGCAGTTTCGACAGAGACAGACTACTTGGCAGTTTTCCACGACGAAAGTGAAAGTCACTGCCGTCAATTGGACCGAAACCGTGAATTGGATCGATAGTGAAAAGGGTTTCAATGACAGATAACAAGAGATCATCGAACAGCTCCCCCGCGTAGGCCGTGGAGCGAGCAGGCAGAAACTCCTTTCTTCAAGCGGTGGACCCCGTTCCTTTTCATTTTCAAGGGATCAAGTTCATTCTCAAACCGACGAGATAGCCGAGTGGTCTAAGCGGTCTGCTCGCCACGTGCAGATTTACTTGTGGATATGGATGTGGATGTGGTACCACACCACACCACATCACATGCCATGTTGCTGTCCTTGGCTGGGAAACTTCTAAATGATGCATGAGATGCACGCAGGCGTCATGCATTTCAGTCACAGGCCGCACGATGCGATACTCGTACAATGAATCCTTGCCCTGATAATTCCACCGTTTGAAAATCTTCTGGTCAATGACAACCGCGTTCCGATTACCAACAACGACCATTTAGAAGCTTAAGCATCTTGACATGAATTTTATCGCAGCTGTTCTACGTGACGTTCAGAATTTTTCACCGAATGCGGATTCGTTCCCAGATGTCTGACGAAGATTAAGAAGCGCGGGAACTTTCATTGCTACACGTGAAAAGCGAGCTCAGGCCTCTTTCGAGTCTTCCTTGCTCGAGGACATCCTTCGAAGCGATGCTTCGACGACAACGTCGATATCAGTATCCAAGTCGGGTCGCGATTTTGCACCGCAGAGTCACAGAAGCTCGAATTCCCGAACGTGTCCAATTCAAGCAGCTGTCCTCGAAGAAGACCGGCTCTGCGGAATGGCGTCGTTTTCCGGCCTTCCCGTGGTCAGTTGAAATCACTGAAGTTATTTCGAATGGGTTGTCTTTGGTTCCCGTATCAAGGAGCAGCGGAAATCGTCGCTCGGGAAACCGAAATTCGCGAATTTCGAGAAACGAACGACACTTGACTTCGCCGATTTCAATGAGTTCTGACAGTCACCTGAGAACGAGTGAGTCCAACAGAGTCAACCGCCTTTCCGTGACGCCGGGATCCAGAAAATCTTCGGCGTCGGAACGTCGGTAACGCGGTTTCTCCAAAGTGCGTGACATAAGGATTAAAAACAGAACACTGTTGGCGGCCAAACGCTCACTGAACCTCATGTTAATCATTGTGTGTTCAAATCAACAAGAACAAGGTAGAAGAAAAGAACTCAAACACGTCTGTTGGTTGCATGTCGGCACCAGAACCCTTCGTTCTATAACAGTTCAAATGACCCTGACCCAAGCGCGTTTCTGGGAGCTACAAGGAGATGTAATGATAACATATTTTGACGGAAAATAATATCACCTTGAACTTTTTCTTGCAGCCAACCCAGAATACAACAACAACTACAACAACAACGTGTTAGTAAACAGTGACAGCGGCATTCACAGTAAACGATCACACAATCTGATCTGGATCAAACGGGTACACGATACCGAGGATCGACATCTGGGCATCCTCGAATCGACTTTGAAAAAGGGATTCGTGGACGAAACGCCGTCATCGTTGCCGTGGAAGATTGCGTTGGTCAAGGCACTGAAATCGTCATACGGTGCTTTTCTGGAGCTTTGTTCGTGCCATCAACGCCTTTGCTGCCGCTCACGTTGTCTGCCATTCCACGGTGAAGGGGAGCACATTAACGCTAAACAGTATTCATTCTCATTAAATCGATTTATGAATCCCATATCCGATTCGGCCACGGACATACGGCACCAGGTGAGATTCATCAAATTATATGAACGGCACTGCGCTAAACACGACCTTTGGCATTCGAAGCTCTAATCCAATCGGATCTGGACCGGCATCGGAACCTCACGTGAACGGGACGAGGATGAAACTCATTCCGAGACTGTCTTCCACCCAAAATACAGCATCATTCAAACCCGATAGGGAAGCCGACATGTTGTCTGGAGGGGCAACAATGGCGGCTCTCTCGCGGAACAGAAACGAAAACACGGAACCAGGAAACAGCGCTCTTGAGCCGCTTCCGTATAAACTCATGCGATCACGCGTGCACCACGACGATTCCAACGAGATCCGCGCAAACTTTGCTAACCCGGGGAAACGGAAGTCAGAGACTCTCATTTTCGAGCAAAGCGAACAGGAATCGGGGGAACCTCTATCGAATAACCTTTCAGATCAAACTTCGGAACGTTCTCTTTGTTCCAGAGATAATTATTAAGTTTTGGATCCGATTGCCGAGTGGAGGCTTAGGCGGATTTCAGACCGCCACAAACAATGGATCGTTGCCGGTGTGCCAGGGTCCTGGGCTCGCCTCGAAAAACGACAGAAGAAAGAAAGTACAACTCAGATCCTACAAAGTGAACATCGCGACGATTCCGTCCACGAGTGGAATGAGTTTGATGTTGGGATTCGTCTCGACTCCAAGAGTTCTCGTGGCTGTAGTTATCACTGTTGTGGGAATGTCATGAAGACCGCGGAACCGTGCGCGGAAGGTTGGGTTCTAGCTTCTAGCGATCAAATTCGTGAAACTCACCAAAGGTGGGACACCGAAAGCATTCCAAAACAGTTTTGAAGCACGTGAAACCAGAGTTCTCCAAAACACTTTTTTTTCAGTCAAACGCGGTTCTGACTTTGGTTACAGTCATGCAAAGACTTCTGTGCGACTCAAAGCTGCGGCCCAGAGAATCCGGCGAGCGTTTGACCCTCACTCTCTCTTACCCTAGACAGCAAGGTCGCCGCGCTGGCTTCAACAATAATGAGACTTTTTTCTGACGTTCGAGCCCCTGTTCTTAATACACATACATCAAGAGCTGATATGAAGACCCGTGCTCCTTTTCCTCTTCCTGGGAAGAGGTTCTTCGCTCCCGAAATTCAACTTCCTTCAAAATCGAGCGGCGTCCGCGTGCTACACTTTCAGATGCTTTGCTGTAGTGTAGAAGGAAACTCGTCATCTACTCCAACACCCCCACCGCTTGAGGGCTCGATATTGGGACTCGGAAACTTGTCATCTCACTGGAACGCTCGTCTCGATGTTTCTCAAGGTGATTCCGAAAGTGAGAAGAGTGAACAAAGCGAACCTTGGACTGAAATCGGACATCGAATTCAATTCGTCGTAAGGATCTGGAGTTTTTGTCGAACTTCGATACAAAGGAACATCAAAGGCTAGATGTCCCCCACAGAGAACGAGTTTTCACTTCGATCCGGCAAAGTTTTAGAGCTCGTTTCCCCCTTCAGGTATTCCACCGCGACAGGACCATCCCGGCCCCTTTTTCGCTCTTCGTACATCAGAAGTTACGGCGTGAAGGCGTGAGTGAAGAGAGGAAGCGCGTTCGCATTTTCTGGTGCTGCGTGAACGATCCAATGATTTGGTTGTAATGACGACCTTCGAAGGGCAGCGCGCAACCGATTCGCGATCCAGCGACGGTCAGTGGCCGCGCGTTTTCGTGGCGAGAAATCTAATAACGGCATTTCAGCGCGCGTTCGATCACAGAAATAGACAGTTCAATTTGGTTCATTGCGAGTAAGGTATTCTTGGCGTAAGTGTTAAGTCGCTTACACAAGCGATAATTTATTTCGAACGATGACAGATCACTTCAGGCCTCGTTCAGGCGATTAAAATAATGGACCCGGTTTTCCTTCCGGTGGATTTCGTGATGCCGTTCTGCCCATGACAGTCTCGCGTTGGATGCATCTTACCAACCAGTCTGTTGTTTACGTCTCGATAGAAGACTTCATGTGTTTTCGTGTGAGGGTGTGATCCAAACTCTCCAATGATCTGAAAAACACAAGGTTGATTGTCGCCGTCGTCGTTATCACAGTTGACGATTGGATTCCCGCGAAAGACAATCACAGGCCAGACTTCATCAACAACTCACCGAAGGATAGAGACAGCGTATTCTGTTGGATCTTCATCTTGTGTCCGCCGTCTTAGAATACTTAGTATGCGGCCGTCGGCGGGTTCCGTTCAGATCGCGTGAACGATTGGCTACGGGAACTTTCCTTCAGTGTGATCTTCGTGAAACGATTCGTGTGCCGCATAATCCACACAAAAGCGAATTTCCATTATCATCTAGTCTGTATTCGGGACTTGAGTATCGTAGCGAATTCTTACTGAACAATATTTCCCAGTTACTTCTGGATAATCTTCTGTAGCCTTCGGGGATCGAGAAAAAACTTACGTCAATTCTCCAGCCAAACCGGTCAACCGGTCTTCCCCTTGGCCATACGCGCCTGAACAGCGAGGCACATAGGGTCGTCTCGGTGATAAATTTTCATCCCTTGCCCGCTATATAATTTCGACAGCTGGTCACTGGAAACCTGAAATGTTAAGACGCTGAAAGGTGAATGTTTTAAAGCGTTTTGAACGGCAGTGACTGACAGAAAATCGAATTCCAATGATTTGATAGAATCTGAGGGTCATCGGATGGCAGGAAAACTCCGGAGACCTATCAAGGTGGGCAAGAAGTACAGCGGGTTGGGCGGGAGTGGGCGACGACGCGACGCGGGAGTGGGCGGGAGTCCGTGATCCAAGCGAACAGGAATCACGAGCTCCGATCATGAGCGCAAGCTTCTCCAGCGGATGCCCGGATGGGCCCTCGGACAGCCTTTCTCAACCCGGGGGGAGGGGGGGACCCCTTATCCTCCGCCCCACTGGAGTTCGTGGGAAGAGGTCCACACGAGGGGCGCTGCGCTCTATAGACGGGCGCGAGTCGAAAAAGGTTGACAACCACTGCTTTGGGGCAGCGGTTGTCACCAACGTTTCCAATTCTGGGTAGCACCACGGGGACCACTGAAGGACGTCACGTTCTAAACTCCCAGTTCCGGAACTTTCTTTGAGGACGATAATGATCTCTTATTAAATATGATTTTTTCATGCTGATTCAAATGTGTCACCAAATAATCTGACCCCGGCTTCGAAAACCAAGCTCAGCTTACTCTTGGATCCTAAATTTCTCTCAACGAAACAGCAAAATAAACCGCACCAATCAGATGGAGGGCGGGTTTGAAAAAGATTCCATCCCGGGTTGACCACTTCATCAGACAGTTTGTCAAATCATGCGAAGTCCCGGATTTCTCACAACTCACGAAAATCCTCCTCGGACTACTATGAATTCCTCTACGGACCATCAGTGGTCTGCGGACCTCCGGTTGGCCGGCGATGAACTGGGGTACGTTGTCAATACCTGGTCTCATGACCTTCGTGAAAATGTATATGAGGAACTCACATCCAGATTTCGCTCAAAGTGTCTGATTAGTTGGTCAGATCAGAATACTGTTTTTGACTGATTCCCTGAAGCGGTTTCATTCAGATCAATGAACGTGTATACATTGAAGAAGGGAGGATTTGGTTCCATGGGCACAAGTGGATTAATGATGAGAAGATCTTCATTAGTTATCTGCTCATCGGGTTTTTCCATCGAGGATGATGTAGGATGATTCGAGAAAGAAAAAATATTCTCAAAAGAATCGACGAATGAATCAAATCAATCACACCAACTCGTAGCCGACGATGCATCTCAGAGGTTGTCCTCGGAACAGAAAGAATCTACGTTTCTGTGATGAACAGTTCCCATGTGAGAGAAAAAATCGAAGTGTTTTCTGAACAAGAAACGTTTTTCTACTGTTATTCCGAAGGGCTCGATTATTCTGTAGACCCTGACGCAATCAAATCGAGGTAGCGCTGCGATAATCTTCTGCTGGGCCTTAAACTTTGTGAATAACCGTTATCCAATCTGATAGCTTGTATCGGAATAGACCAGCATTGACCCGATATTTCGGTTAACAGAGCACTGCCGTATTCAGAAAACAAACAGCGTAGGCTTCCGAATATATCGACGATAAGGCAACCGCCGCGTTCGCTAAAAGTGCCTCATGGCTTCTGCCCCCCTTCATTCTGGAATGAATCGGCCATCGTGTGGAGCACTCACCGCTGAGTTTGAGGGGCTCACCTTCACCTGTACTTATGTCCTTGAGCTTTTCCGAAACACGCCAGAACGCAAAGTTCGAAAAGTAATTTTGACCAAAGTAGTAGTGATTTCTCGTGAAGGAACACCATCAAACTGATATCGTCGCTCAGGAGAACTCTTTTCGGGTGGAAGAATCCCAGAACCGAAGCGTTCGTTGATTGTCGTCGATTAAGTGCTGATAACTCTGCTCTGTTCGTTCGACGATGAGATTCGGGTTCTTCGTTCCATGAAGTCGATCTTCACTACTACCAAAACTTCCTCTTGTCAAATTCACAAGAGTAGGTGAGTTGAACTGACAAGCAACGTTAGGGACATGTCCCACGCTTTCAGCCCCGCATCATCTTTTTCTGGTGCCGGTTTTTCATCACTACCCTAAAGTGCCGCGTATAACGAACCCCTTTTTTGATCTTAAAAGCATGTGGAACTTTTTCCGATGGCCGAACTCCAATATCCTGAGATTTTCGCGATGTGGACCCAATACCGATCTACTATGGGAAATTATAAGAATATGGAAATTCGGTCATCAGAAAAAGTTGTGGATGCTTTTATGATCAAAAAAAGGGTTCGTTATACGCGGCACTTTAGGGTATTTCATTATCACTCAAAACCCTCGTGTTGTTGATATTTGACGGAAAATATAACAGAATATACAGGAATACCTCGACTAGTGCGGCATCAACTAGTGCGGATCCACAATAGTGCGGTTTTCCCGAAAATCGATCTATTTCCATCCCTCTAACTCGGAATGGCCTCACAAGAAACTTTCTCGTTCGCAAGTTGAACCTAGAACACCTTGTTCCTCGTTCATCCGCCATTCGCTTGGCATTCGTCTTACTCTGACTCGACTATTGAGGCACTTCGACTCATCTACTACGGAATTTTCTTTTTTCCAAAAATCAAT
>JAJSRV010000019.1:0-142586 GCA_021527715.1 Neoseiulus cucumeris
GAATATCACATCTATGGCTATTGTCGGTCACGTGCACTCTATGACGAGCTTCAGCTCGAATCACGAAAATAATTCAGAATGGTTTTATTTCAGTTTATGATCAACCAACTGGAGAAACTCTCGCAACAAAGTATTTTCTGCTCGAACTTGTTAGAGAATATGAGAGTTCATCTCGCCAAGAGGAGAACAGTGGCCTCAAGACTCGCCATGTATGCCTACACAGCAGATCGGATTCCTCGTCTGGATGAGATGATCGGAGAGTTACCCGAGTCCGACGGCTTAAAAAGAGAACTTGTGAATTTCTATTCCGAGCTCCAGAGAGCTGAAGGCAGCCAAGTGTCCACAGAAGAAGAGCCTCCAGTTCCAAGCTCATCCACATCAATTGAGGCCTACACAAGAAGTTACGTCCGAGCCCGAGTCGCGGCGAAGCGCCCAAAAACTTGTGATACAAATGCATTAGCGGCTGACCAAGCCGAATTGTTCATGAAAAAACATGATAATTTTGGGGGAAGCAACCCCAAGCTCAATTTTCCTCGTGAATTCATCCGAGTTCTGGACTCCATTCCACCAACTAGCATCAGAGCTGAGAGGGCGTTTAGCGTCGCGCGACACAGTCGAAAGTTCACACAAGGGCGACTGGACGCCGATCGATTCACGAGGAAATTCGCGCTCAAGAACATGTATAACCAAACTGAGCCATGGATGGATCTGATGAAGAAACTCAACTTGAGGTCGGAAGTAGATCAACCGCCTGCGATCTCGGATTCCGATGGATCCCCCGAGAATTAAAATCGAATATGATACTCAACTCAGAATGCTGATTCGCAATTTTCCAAAGAATATTATGATCTCGAGAATAAATATACTGTTCTTCCAGTCCAAGTGAGGGTCGTTAATAGACTTTCACACTTGAGATAAGGAGAGGGTTTCCGTGACAATGAGGACATGCAAGTCTTCCTGGTTTCAATGAACTTTCGAGATGACTCCGAAACTCTATGCCCGCCATCCAATAGACGGTGCGACGGTCGTCGTCACACTCACGAAACTCCTGGCCCAGGGTTGATCACGTCTCTGGGATGGTTTTGGAGTTATTTTCATCTTTCTGTGATCCGGAAATGCCGAGATTTTGGTCGTTTTAACCCTACCTCGTTATCGTCTTAAGGGGCTCCAAATTGAATCAAGAAAGTCTCTCGATTTCATCCTGAGTCGATAACGAAGAGCTGTCCGTAGTACGATTCAAGTATGTATGTTAAAACGGAGATGCCGCCCACGCGGTCGTCAATCGGTCGGCACACGGCAGACGCAAGAAGTAACGAGTAGCGTACAGGGATGGGCAGTATTGGAGACTTCGATTACGAATTAATAATTAATTAGTTTTCAATTACTAATTGGTAATTGTGACAATTACGGGACCTTCCGGGGTAATTCGTAATTATCAATCAATTACTTGGGCGGGTGGGTAATCGATCTCGATCAGCAACTACTTTTCAATTACTTTCTCTGGGGAGTAGTGCATCGACATCTCAAAGGAAAGCGATGCACATTGAGAAGATGAGCTTGCATCGAGAAGTGTGATGGCTCTTGAAAGTACCCTAAAGTCTCGCGTCTAAGGAACCCTGTTTTTCGGAAAATTGAAGATCGTATAAGGAACTTTCGTATAGAGGACCGTTCGTATAAGGAATTTTTCGTACAAAGAACTTTCCGTATAAGGAACTTATCGTATAAGGGACTTTTCGTATAAGGAACTTATCGTATAAAGGACTCACGAGGATGCGACGAGTTCCTTATACGAAAAGTCCTTTATACGATAAGTTCCTAATACGAAAAGTCCTTTATACGAAAAGTTCCTTATACGATAAGTTCTTTATACGCAAGACTTTAGGGTGATTGAAAAGTAATTGGAAAGTAATTGAGAACATAATTGAAATTACTGGGTAATTAATTTCATTCCCTAAAAGTAATTTGTAATTGTAATTGGGCTGAAATTTTCTATCGGTAATTAGTCATTTGTAATTTTCATTGCTTTGTGAAGTAATTATGCCCATCCCTGGTAGCGTATCGCTCGAGAATCTCCGCTGTTCCGGTTCAAGTGGCCCCTGCGGTGGACCGCGGTAACCAACCTCAGACGGAGCCAAGCGTTTCGTTCGCCGTCCTACTTTTCGATCGCCTCCCCCTGGCGAGCTCTGTTCTTTCTGCCAATTATTCGGTCATTGTATTATTGTATGGAAGAATCTAGCACCGATCCTACTTTCCTCATCGACAAACATCACACGGATTAGGCAAAGATATTGCGATACATCTGCAATGCCTCAAATCTCAATCCTCCGTGGCGTTGGGTCAACAGAATACTGAAAGCACTATCGACTGTCGTGCCTCCTATCGCAACCGCAGCCTTCCCAGTCGATCCTGCGGCTATGCACTCATTCCTTTGAGTCATGTGCTTGCGAAAAACGGTTGTAGGTGTCCATGAGCAATTTTGAAGTTTCTTTTTCTCACATCCGGCTGGTTCAGAGAAGAAAATTTGGACTGATGACAATGTTAGATCAAGTATGAGCGCGATGTAATCTACATCGCGCGCACTGCATCATGTAGTGCTTTAGAGTTCGTTGTTCGAAATTCGTTCGTCGCATACGGTCGCAGTATCCGACTTAATACATACAGCACATTGCTGCGGTGCCTAATAGTTTCAGTCAAAACTCGAGGAATGGATATCGGACGCACGTCATCATTCCTCTCTTGCGAGAGATTATCGGGACCGAGGAAGTATCTCTCCGAATGTAATGAGTCTGAAGTTCAAACACACGGCCTCCTCCGTGGTTAAAGTTTCAACTTTCAGTTGAAATGGTCGCTGTGTTTTTTTTCGAATACAATGAAGTGCCGCCGATAACAAACCATTTCTTTGACCGTGAAACAGACTAGTCACTAGTGACTTGACATTTGCTGATTGATGCACATTTCATCAATCACTCACTTTGATGGTCAGAAAAATGGTTCGCCATACGCGGCCTTTTAGGGTAATAACTCATTACACAAGACGAAATTCCAGAGTGCGTTCCGGAAGCCTATCGAAAACAAAATGAAAAGCTAGAACCTACGGGTCATCATCCTCGGAGGCGAAAAAAAGATGTGGAAAAGGAGCCGAACGAGAGCATGTCTCCTCTGTCGCAGCGAGAAAAGCACATCGTCAGGTTGACTCATGTAACGACCAAATGCAACCGACGCGATAGCAGAGTTGTCTAACAAGCGGTGTGCACATCACGTGCAGATTTGCATGTGGGTGTGATATGGGTGTGGTACCACATCACACCCACATCACACTCGCGAGGTTGCCAGTTCGAATCTCGTATCTGGTACCAGTCTGGTACCAGAAAGCTGATTTCTTCAGAGATGGTTTCCATGGTTCCCATCTCTCTTGGGCAAATGTCGAAGAAACTCTTCCAGTCGGCCATGGCCGCACACCTCTTGGGGTTCCCAGCCCCCACCTCTCTTAAAAATATGCAGCCCAATGGCTTGTGGAGCCCGATTGAGCTCCCCTGGAGTATAAATAAAAACAAAATAAAAAAATGACTAAATTGAAGAATTGCTTGGTTGCATAGACGTGAAAAAGGGGTGTCACACAGAATTTGCGTATGAAAAAGTCGGCATGACTACATTATTGTATCTTTGAAAAGCCCGTTTTGCGTAAATGACGATTACCCCTCTATGAAAACAATGTTTCATTGAGGTCGCGAAAGCTTTGGTACCTCCAAGATTCGTCTCGCTGATGCTTGCATCAGTTTTGTCCCTAATCAAGGTTAACTCTCGATGATTGCTTCGCTGCTCCTCCCCGAAACCTTCAAGTGAGTATCGTCCGTCATGTTTCACCTTGTTCGTGATTTTTGCCCAGGATATCAGTGCGAATTAGAAAAATTCCATGCGGCCCGGGGCGAGTTCGAGCCATCCAAAGTGGGCCTCGAGAGTTTCCAATGTAGTGCACGCCTGGGTGGTGACAATCTGGCTCTATGAGCCGCTGTTTCAGTTTTGGTTCAGAATGCGATTTGGGCACTTATTGCCATTTTCGCCCCAAACTGAATTGCTTTCTAATTTTCGCCCGGAAAAGTCCGCATGTAGAGAAAAATCGTCGAAATGTGGAACAATACTCTTCGGTGGAATGTTCCAGGTAGAGTCGATAGCCAAAAACGCAGCGCCGAGGATGCATCAAGCGAGCAAGGGTCTTGCTCTTTTTGTCAGCTCGGATGGCTGCCATTGCGGCTTCTTTCTTCTTCTCCTTCCGGCGGAGGCCCATCTCGATGCTGTGAAGCCAAAGTAAGCTGGTCCAATGAGGTCTCTGTATTCACCACACGAACCGAAGGCCATACACTCGTCCGCCGCATCATCGGCACGGTTCGACGCAGGTCAAGGAAACTGAGAAGACTGAACGAGATGAGAAGAGGGACGAAGGATTCTTTTGTTCTATGCCAAAAATAAATGTCGTCTGACGGCAGATGGGCACGCTTTCCGCCATCGTCTCGCCTATTATTTCGTCGGCCTCGTCGGAATCATCTCCGATGAGACACCGACGGATTGGAGGAATTCCGGCTGACTCTTGAAATGACTGCACGACGGACACGCTGACTGACTGACATCCGAGCAAAGAAATCCGGGACGCGATGAGGACCAGACGAAGGATTGATTTTAGAACTATCCGCGGGCGACCAAATTTTCTAGAAGATTCCTCAGGAAGAAAGAAGAAATCCATCTCTTCCACCTGTTTTGCGTTATCACGCGACAGCGCCCAACAGAGACAGTTCTTCGTGTACCATTTGCGTCCAAACGCACTTTACATGTTCAAAATGTGGGCGACCAACCGAATCGGACCCGGAGAAGCTTCGGTTTTGTACATATCAACCCACGTCACTGGCAATACCACAATGCAAAGTCCCGGTAAGCTCAAAATCGAAGCGCTCTCAAAGAGCAACGATCATTCTCATTTCGGAAAGTAGCGCTCCCCAAAGGGGAACACTCCGAATGGCGATAAATCATTCAAAATGTCTCGTTGCCCAACAGACGAATTCAGCAATAGCACTCTAGTGACTCCGATTCCTGTAAAATTCCCCTCGTTGGGATACTCCGATGAGGATCTCAGTTCCACGGCGTGGCTCATCGCTGTCTCAATGGTGAGTTGTACATACATCAACCAGTACCTTTCACGTACATCATACTCCCGTGCTAATTTTCCAAAGCTTTGCTCGCTTGGGAAAAACATCCCTCGCCTCCAGAGAATTTCCCGCTCAGTCAGTCCCACAACAAACTCTCATTTGAGAGTTGTTTGAATGTTCCTGTTGCTATGCTGAGAGGTTCTTTGATTCCCCAGGTTTTATCAACAGTCGTGGTCTTGGCTCTCCTGAGCTGTGTTCTCATCTACAAGGAGGCTTCGAACGGTGAGAAACTGCTTTCTCGCGTCGAATGTTTTCGTCTAGCTCTGCCGAGAAGAGTATCTCTGCAATGCACAGAGCGGCTCTTCTGCAAAGAGAACCTGGAAGCCCCGAGCTTTGCTTGTACACCCGACGACGGCGAAAACTCAATCCAGACCTTCCCTGAAAGGCGGGGGTTTTCGTCCCGAAAGAAGCGTTTCGCGTCCAGATTTAGACGTCGCGACGCCGTCAACAGCAACACTAGTGCTCGAGCCAACAATAGCCAAGCACCTCAACTCCAGTTCATAACAAAAACGTCTCGAGAGGCGGAGGTCCACAGAGCTCTTGAGCAGCAATGGAGTTCCTTTTCCTCTATCCGAAGCGCCGCGCCGTGTCGTTCTGCCTCTATTATTCGGAATAAATCATTGCGTCTGTACTCGTCAGACATACTCGTTGGGAAAACATGTGTGGGGATACAGGTGGAGATATGCGCCGCTGTTCTGGTAGCTGCGTTCCTCTTTGGTTTTTCACTGCCTGCCTACTGCATACACCGGCTGCTCCGACGCTGCCGACGGCAAACAACTCTTGCAAACAAGGCTGGCTGGCTGGCTGGCTCGCTTGCTTGCCTGCCTGCTCGCGTGCGTGCATTGTCTATCGAACAACATTTCGGCCGCCCGCCCGCACACAGCCTAAGCCCTTGAATGCCTTCGAGTTTGCTTGAGGTGTTCTCAGAGTTTCGATTCAGCGATTTCATGCCATGTTAGGCTTCGAAGCGCTCGAAAACTCCGGGATTCATGTAGTTGAGCCTGCGAGATGCATTCCCGCTAGAGCGCATCCGGACTCGGAGGCGGAGGCGGTATCAGGGCCGCAAGCAAAGAAAACTGCAGAAGCTCTCCCAGGCGGAATCCACCTCACAAAACCCAAAATAAGAACTTGCTCTCCCCGCTCAATTCCTCGATCTAATCCGCCTCCAGGATCCGAGCGGAGTCGACTCGACGACACAGCATGGCATTCGCGACGACGAGGCAGTTCCGTAATTAACTTGGGGAGCAAAACGTTCCAGTTTCCCGAAAGGACCTAAGACAACCTAGAGTCGGCTCTGATTTCCGCTCTCCAAGGCCTTCTTTCCTCCCGGGTCGAAATCTATTTATCGCGTTACGCCAGCAGCCGGTCGGGCAGCAGTTCACGTTACGCTTGCTTCCGCCGCACCGTCGAGTCCCCTGGGCACGCTCCGACGTCGAGTCGTCGTAACCGAACAGAAATGACGATGAAATCAAATCCACCTAAGACCTTTTCTTTTTTTTTCCTTTTCCTCTCTGTTTTTCTCGCAGACGACCTGTCAGATGGAACATTGGATGACGACTTCAGCCAAACTCGCTCAGCCGCTATGCAGATCCTCCTCGATCCTGCCCGATCGTTCCGTCGATTTTACCGTCCTCAGGTGAGCATCGTTACACAGCGTCTATAATTGAGTGAATTCTCGATTTTTCGGACGGAATCGTGTAGCCAAGACCAGGGAAAACTGAAAAAAGAGAAAACATCGCTGAACATTGTGCAATGGTGACGACTTTCCACTTTGCAGCGACTCGAGGAGCGTACCGTGCTCCTGGCGGACAGTGATTACAACGAAAACTCTGAAATAGCCCCCCCGAGACTGAACAACAACTCCGTTTTGCTTCCATCGTCTTCGGTGAACGTTGTATAGGACATGGGCGTAGTTCACTCGAGTTACTGGAGTTCCCGAGATCCGCTGCGTTGAGTGAAGTCTACGTGACAGAGAAGGAACTCACTACGTTATGAACGGTGGCCGCTAAATCGAATCGGAGTCGTTTGCCGACAGGAAATAGAATGGATTCCCTTGCTGATAAGGCTGTCGCGCAGCTCCGATTGAGCTGATCGGTTGACCGACACCGACAACCCTCGCCACCCCTACCAACGATATCACCCGAACCCGTTCCAGCACACCGGATGCCAAGACCGAACACCGAGCTCCGATAAGATACATCTTGCGGAGGTGGATCTTAATATACCTGAATTCATCCTTCCGGAGTCCGCAATCCGGACGCCGAGTTTCAAGATGCTCGAGGAACGAATCTCTCCGAGAACGAATTCAGACCTTGGTTCCATGGGAACTCGATGGTCTCAGCTTGAATTGCGCCGCTCGAGGATGAACTCTGAAATTAGAGGACAAAGATTCACATACTCATCCCTCACCCCAATCTAAGGAGCTAAGACCGTGGACCTGGCAATCCTATGTACTCCGATATCTGCGGCGGTTGCAGAATACGTCTGCTCAGGGCACACAATAACCGGGAATCTTGGGTGCGAAGTTCCGAAATTGGTTTTAGGGTGCCGAAACTGGTTCGCCAAGACCGGTTTTCTGCGGGCGTTTTCTCTGACCGATCGGAAAAGGGTTTCTCGCGGCCCCAGAACCCGAGGCCCAGCGGAGGGTTAAGATATCAGGGCAACGCACTGCGGATCTGATGCATTTCATTGTTGCGTCTGTCTACCCGAAGCGTCTGCTTCCCCCGAAACAAATTCCGGCAGGATCCAGCGTCCAAGAAATATCTCCTCCGAACGAATCGAAGATCGTGGAAGGTTGAGGCCACCCTCGCGCCGGGACAAATATCGGCTAGGAATCGGTTCGCAAAACATCATCGACTTTGTCGTAAACTGAAGTCGAATTTCCCTCTACGCTGTGCACTATCAAACCAATCAACGACCTCGAATAATTCGAGCGTACGCAACGAACTAGAACTAGAACGGTGAAGCTCTGGCGAAAAGAACTTCTTCGTGGTGACGCGAACGCGATGATGGGTAATGAAAACTATGCGGGAGTTGAACTGTGAACACGACGGTGACTTCGACACGTGCGATGCAAATTCAATCAGTCGGCTTCCTTGAAGCCTCTTTTCCATTAATCATTAAGGTGAATGCTTCTTGGAGTCTTTCACTATTGACTCACCTAGCTGATAATTTCATGAACAATAAGGCAACTAGAAGAAATTACGTCTACTTCGGGCTGCGATATACCTTGGACTCCTCCATCATCAATGTCATCTCTCCTCGGGTTTTTGGAGGTGTTAGTCTAGCCCGGGAAGTGCCGCCCGGGACGAACCGCCGTGACCGCCTCTCAGTTATGCTGCTTGTGCGGGAACGAAAAATCAATCAATCATGGTGTCGATTTTCAATCAGTGTCGGTCCCTGTTGTTGCCAGGTCTCGACTCTACGTGTCGACTATCAAATACTCGACATGTTCGTTGTTGCCATCTCAAAATAATCTCCCCTCCGTCCAGTATCGATTTCCTGTTGAACTATCACAGATCAATTCATTCTCTCGACGTAGAAATGAAGCTCTTTCACTTCGGATCCAAACGAGACCTCGAGACCTAAATCACTGTCAACGTTTCGTCTTAACGATCGCCTGGAACATCTGAATTTCGATGCACGTCACCATGATATAATATACTTGCCACTTGCCACGTTACCGCTCTTATGCACCGATCGCCGGCAACTGCTTCGACATCGTTTTGCCCGGCTCAGCGAATCCGATCCATCATCCGACAATCTTTTCTAGCCCTCGAAAACCGGATCCTACAGAGTTCCGTCGTCAGAGTTTTTCATTGACGCGGTGCCACCAATCGTTTGCTGCCTTCCGAGAACAATTACTGACCCACGGAAATTGAGTCGATGCTTGAAATAACAATCAGAGAAAAACAATCAAACCGAATCCTCTAATTTCGGAATTGCGACTCCTCGACTTCTGTTGGTGTTCACAGGATACAGCTTTTCTCGTCTCCCTCTCTGTACTCAACCCCGTGCGCGAGAGAGAATAGCAGATATCGAAGTTTCTTCCGAACGGGTTCTGGAAGAAAGATGGGTCGTCATTCTATCCCGAGCAAATCACCACTAGCGCACGGGATCTACTACTAGAACACACATTCAGAGACAGGGTCGGCCCGAATCCCACCAGCGCCGCAGACCAACGGGTGGTGTAATCCTGAAAGAGCGATATAATCTTCACAAGCGGTAGTTTGAGTTCACTTTTGGCGTCACGGAATCTGTATAGTCCAATAACCCTCCTCTGATCGCCGTTAATGTCCGGTGTGTTCCAGCGGAAGATTTTCCTCCAACCAGTTGATACACCGATGTTCTTGGATGAAAGTTGAATCCCAGAAAACTCGAGAGACTTGCTGGATGGCAGCGGATGAGCCCTGGCGGATATGGCCAAGAATTCGCGATCACCACTCAAAGTCTCGAGAGCATGACGCACATTTGGAGTGATTCGAATTGGTTCTTAATTGTTCGTTTCGTCAATCAATCAGCGAGGCCACTCGCCCGTAGACACACTCGGAAACTCGCGAGCCCAATCAAGTTCACGACAGTCATTTTTGAGATATCACATCTACGATAACCAAGTTCACGCATCTGTCGATACTCCACTTCACACCTCACTACCACCACCTGAGTTTAGTATCCATGTTCCCTATGTACGAACTAACCGTTCATTCCAATTTCTCTAACTTCGTCGCTCTCGTGGTAGCCATCGAAGACCATGTCAAACCTCTGGAATCGTGCGACATCCTACTCCTGTATATTTACTTCTTTTTCCCGCTGATCAAGCGTCGAGAAGCGTTATCCGTGCTCTGTGAGGTGAATGACATTCGTGGAAGTTCCGGCAACCTTGATTCCCAGAATGATACCTATTTATGATGTTCATCGCGTGAATCACCCGAGCCCCTCCACGTCATGTGTAAACTCCATCAAATTAAAGAAATCCATGCCAGACTAGATTGCCTGGAGACAGAAACACAGCTCACGACCACTGATATGAGCTCAAGACGACCATCGTGTCGCGAATCTGCGAGATGAACCTGGAATTTCGAATATACGAGAGAATGCCCCTTGTCTACGGCCCACTCACACATACCTATTCTTCGAATGATCTCAGCTCGAATACTAATAAATATTACCTGAAATACAGTTTGAAATTTCTATCAGCTTTGCTTATTGACCGAGAGGGGCCGATCGATGACGGCGCACCGCTTCCGAGAAGAGGTGTCAAACGTCCTTCCGTCAAGCGCACATGCGCTATTAGGTTTGACCTATTTCCTGGACGGATCGACAGTCAACCGATTTGCTGCGAAGATTTTTCCTCCGCTGGTTGAAATTGAGAAGCCTGCAGCGCAGCCCTCTATACTTTCCGTGACCGCCGCGCCGTCGCTCCGAAGAGTTGAACGTTCGTCAGCATCTCCTGTGACGTTAACAACAAGCAGCAGCCGCTGCAGCCAGTGCGAACGTTCCAGTCGGGAGTCCGCGTGCGCGAATTCGATCTGGCTATCATTTTGAGCGCGGTTCTCGATTTTTCTGAGAAACCCCAACACACCCTTCTGCGCGTTCCCACTTCGAACACTGCTTTTCGGGTGCGTAGATCGATCGAAGTCAACTTCCTGCTTCCTGATCAAGCTTCCTGAGGAGTCTTTTCAATTCGGTGAAGACGACTGCGCATAGTGTCGGTGAAGGTCTGGAGCTCAACACGTGGTTTGGATCCAGCGGATGTGAATCCGCTGCCAGAAAATACTGCGAATCTCAGCCAAAGGTACGTTAGCAAACCTTGAGCTACGTGATGGTTGTGATCCGCTAGACTTTCTGCGTACTCTTTCACGTACAAATGATATCAGAGACCGAAGCTTCCACCAAACCAGACCGAGAGTCGGCAGCTACCAACGTTCATCTTGTTTACTTTATTACAGTCCTCGAACGTAGCGACTCTGTATTCGTTGGGCCCAGTTTGCTCACGGTCTATCATACGAAAGGGATTCTGTACAAATATAATTCATCTCAAGACCTGGAGAGATGTCATCGAAGAAATTGTTTCCGAACGTACAAGACGCCGCCTCCAAGGATCGACAGACACATATGTCGTCGTTGGACGCTGCGCGAATCGAGTCCATGGAATTTTTAAAAAATTCAACGACCGCGATTACTGAGAGAATAAGCAATCTCGAGGGTGCAGTACAGAGCTACAAAAGTATCAAGATCGCTATTGCTCTCGAAGCGAAAGCGGTTTATGGGGAGATCCTGAGAATATCGTCCAAGCAAACGATGCGAGCGGCCATCATGAAACTGGGCAAGGTTTTCGATGCCTTCGAGGAGGCTGAGTTGCCTCAACACGATGGTGACGATGCTGCCGATCTTGACCGTATTTCTGATGAAATCCGGAAAATTCTCATTGAATCCAAGAGATTATGGAGCAACTTCCGCACCAGAGCCTGGAGTCCAGAGCTCCTGGATGCGTTCAAGACGGCCAACGATTCCATCCGCACGCTAAAGGGTATTCATGAATCGGAGAATGAGAAGGACATTTGGAGAAACTTCAAAGTGGCTTCGGAAACCCTCACAAACTGTGAGAAATGTTTCTTCGTGATTCGAGAACGGTTGGCTATACTAGAATGCTGCCCTGAAGTCCTGCTGCTGACGCGATTCATCGACGAGGTGAAAGAAAAGCTATCGGAAGCCTAAAAACACCAGCTTCGGACCCCGGCCAAGCTACGTGAGTTTTATCTGTAAAATATAATCCATTCTAAAGCTTTGCTCCACTCAGGATTGACATTAAACCGAAATACAGAGCCTGGATGAGCGATTCCAGCGACGCCTGATACAAAGTGATTCACGCAGAGTTCTTACGCCTTACAGGGAGCATGGCTCTGAACTCGTTAGGCCGATTGGGGTCTGCATTACCCAATCTTCGTGGACTCGTTACCCCGATAGGGTTAAGACCCCTTGAGGGTGCCAAGTCCGAAGCTCCAAAGATGTCTACGTGTTGGTAAAACGGTGTAAAGATTGCTTCTTCCACCGAGTCGACTACCGTTGGTGAGTTTTGTTTGGGTCGCGTCAGCGTCTCACGTCAGCTATGATGCGTCCCTCTACAGAGTTCTATTATGAGGCTTGCTCTGTTCATGTGTTTTAATCGATATCTCCCTTTGTCGGCAGGTACGTACTATGCCGAACTCATCCACGTCTTCCTTCAAACTCGGGAATAAGTTCGAGTCTCGTATTATATGGATGGGTGCCGTCCTGAGCGAAGTAGCTCTCGATCAACTGAGGTCCGTTACCTGGACAGGCGTTCCTGGAAAAGCGTGTTTCATGAGCCGAGTTTGGAGGACGCCGTTGATAGACTTTTGATTATGCCTCGTATTGAGGATCGGCAAACTCGAGTGGGCCTGCGAGTGTGTGATAGAATGGCCTCATTCTTGAAAGGAGCTGAGAGACGTGCAAAGCGACTGCAAAATCAGCTTCAGTGCCAATGTGGTGAATATGAGTGGCTATTCTACGTTATAAGCATGCTATGAGATTGTTCATTTATCAAGCAAGCGTCTGTATTATTCTGATAAGAAATCAGTAAGCTAACCGTTCATATGTCCCTGTGAATAAATATAGCGGAAAGTATTATAACATGGACCATGCTTCTGTTTTCATCTAGGTAGGTACCGATCAGCACAGGTGATTGTGAAGAACACTTAGGCTGGTTCAAATCGAATCCAATAAACACTGACTATGGCTGGAGTAAGAATACTGGTTCCCATACCCACCCGCCTCGCTCCAAGCGGTCTTTGATGACCATTCGACAAGAGTCATCTTGATATTGTGACGAATCCATCCTATGGTCACCTCAAACTACCGACGCAATAGCCGAGTGGCCTATGCGGTCTGCACGTCATGTGCAGATTCGCTTGTGGTTGTGAAGAGGGTATGGTACGACATCACAACCAGACCGGATACCATATTGTCATTTTTTCGAATCTTGTTTGGTATTGGGTCGTTGGTACCAGATGGCCAACTCCGTCTGCGGAGGCTTCCATGGTTCTCTCCTCTCGTATGCCAAATCTCTGGTACCAGAGAGTGTTATTGTAGGCCCCGTGGTTCGCCCGGTGTAAGGTTTCTCCCACGAGTGAGTGAAAACCTTGAACAGTCCGAGATTCGTTTATCGAAATAACTCCCACCTAAACGCTCTGTCCGAGCAAATCTGATCGACCTGATGCAACATCCGAACTCCGCCCCAGAACCGCTATGGATTCCAACGGCTTCGGAAGCATGACGTCAAAGTTCGAGCGGGATATTCTCGTGGAGTTTCGTGCGGACTACAGCGATTACCCAGAAGCTGCTTTCCGTTGGTTCATCGCGCTTCTTCTGCAAAGGATCTCCAGGAAAGATTCGTCGGAAGTTGTGCACCAGATATTCTGCGCTGTCGCTGACCATGAGCCCAAGCGTCAGTACAGGTTATGCGTTGATTTTCTACCTGACAACGATCCTCTGCGTTGCGGAACGCTCTCTTATTATGATACTCCAGTGAATTCGTCCGGCAAAGGCTTAATTACGTGTCTAATGCTGCAACTGTTTGACATTGCTATCCGACTGAAATCTTTTCTGTGCGGACGGCGCGCGTTACAGATCCGACTGGTTATCCAATTGTCTATTTCCTACGCGCTTCACCGAGCCTCATTTCAAAGCAAACAAGAAGAGCGGACATTCTGCCTAAATTTTCTAGTTGAGCTAGTAAGTAGGATTTGATAACAGTATTGAATGGCACCGTGTCTCGCACTGTACATAGACCTAAAACTAACATTGCCTCTTTCGAATGACAAAAGCTCTGCGACACCCGCGTTTTTGTCGATGAGTTTGCATTTCGACACTCAAAATATTCAGCATCAGAGCTGGAAAGCTCGCACCTACGGGCAATTTTCGCTAGTTCGCAACGCTTCCAAACACCACCAGAATCAGCTCCGTAGCGCCTTTCCCCGAGATTTGAGGCCCATCTGAAAATAGGCAAACCTACGGTAGTGTCTTGACACTATCGCAGATTTGCGTGAGAACGTCCTGCGGTACCTCTCAAAGATGTCGGCGGAGCAGGCAAGAAGACTGACGGCAACAAGCGTCTGAGAATACGGGATTGAGTGGGTGAACGAGGGAGAAAACAAAGTTGTTGAAATCGTTTTGCGGACACGAATGAGATCAAGTCACTCATTCGGTAATGGGAGGCGCCTGGGCGTTGCTTGCCACGGTTAGGATGAGATCATCGGGGTCGTCTTCTTCCCCTTCGGCATCCCACCTTTCGAGGCCGAATGCAGTCGTAGCTCTCTAAGCACCTTTTTTGTTCTGGTGCTGATGTGCGCACGGGAACTGTCCTATACCAATAGTGTTTCGTCAAACAAACAGGGTCCAAATGTTTTCCGTAGATACATCTCCGTTGTATCGTCGTTCAGCCATGGCGTATTTAACCAGCAGAGTTCGAGGTCATTCTTGAACTGCTCAACAACTTGAGCATCGGGTCTCTTTCGCTTGAAAAGAACAAACGGTTTGCATCTCGCAAGCCCTGTCGTGTGCAGTCGATAAAACTGGAACCTCCTCCGAGCCTTTCTGAGTCACATGCAGCTGTTCAAGCTGTGGAAAAATACTGCAGTTTCGTCAGCTGCGTACGAGCCGTGGTAATTTACCTTCTGTCGAATCTTCCACACGCAGGTGATGAAATCTACGAGCCGTCGTTCGGAATCGTTCGGAGGTTTGTGGCAGACTGTCGTCGGTCTCCAATCGGAAATCTTGTGGCGCTGCAGAAACTTCTCTAGCCAGCCCTCACCTCCAACGAACGGATGAGTGCCGATGCTCTTCGCGTTTCGCTTAATCATGGATCTGGTGACTCTTAGCTGCCGTGATCGATTCTCTCCAACAAACTCAAGAACTCCGCGATCCAGCGACGAGTATTGCCGAGGTCTTCCCACTCCTTTCACGCGTTTCGCGAGAGGCTCAGCATTCTTGAGCTTCCCCTCTTGCTTCATCCATTGCTGCACACAACTTCTGCTGATACCATGTTTCCTGGCCGCAGCGCTCTTAGTTGGAAATGGCTTTCGCGAACTCGAGCGTGGGAAATTGACTTCTGTACCTTTGAGATGAGGGTAACAGCCCTCATGACGCAAGCGACGGATTTGCATCGGAGGGATTCTGGGAGACATCAGACGTTCAGTCAAAAGATCGAATTACAGTGGATTCGTCGGTTTTGGTGGATACCGATACCCATTACTCTTACTAATCGTCGGAATTTTCAGTCTCTCACAAACTCTGAAACAATTCGCGCAGAGCTTGAACAGAGAAGTGCCTTTTCCAGAAAAATGTTTTGCTAGGAAAGAGACGACTCCGGCATCTACTGTTCTTAAATCTCTCGCAAACCAGAGACGATCACATACATCGCAATCATGCCCGAAATCATTCTCCGAGAATGCTCGTCGAAACTGGACAGAGGCGCCTTCCCATGATTGTGCCGACTGAAAGCTTTGAATCCTGCGTGACCATTCTGCGGGAAATTCACGAGCAATATCGACGAATTCTCACCGCTTCCTGCTGTAGCGGAATGATCTCTCGTCCGACCCAGCTGGCAGCGTCACGTATCGCCGTGGCTGACTGAAAAAATCGGTTTGTCGGCTATGTATCCCCTCAGATGTCCACCTGTAGAGCTGAAACAGTTTTATTTATCCTCTGCACATGTATACGCGTGTTGTGTGCGTTGGCTTGTCTCTCGTTCGCAGCTCTTCGTATTTTCGGTTCCCTCGATTCAGCGGCGTTGCGTTTTGCCTTCTTGAGACTTCGAGTGCTCGCGGCACTAATAGACTGGTAAACTCAGAGAACAGAGGAGAAATTGACGATTTTTCTTCAGACCCGCGTTGAATTGTTCCGATTCGTTGTTTCTGTAACGACTTAATGAAGTCATGATGTCGCTTTGAATTTCGGAACCGCGCGTATCCGCATAAATCGTCATACATTGCCCTCGCTCGATTTTCTCATGGACTGAAAACAACCTGAAGACTCGTCTCTGTGTAGAAAGTCAAGAAACATCATGCGTTGCCACACTCGTATTCAATTTTTTCGTGTCAACGCCCGCATAACGGTAGCTTTCCGCGGAATTCTCGACGCATCGATTGATTCGATCGCGACCCGAAGAGTGTTTCGGACTGAACACCCGAGCACCTTGCCACCTTGGAATTCCTGCTCCAATGCGTCACTCAGGAATCGAGCGAATCGGTCATTTGTCGGAATTCCTGTCGTTTTCTAGGAGGGTCAGACATTGAGTCTGGAGAGTACTTTCTGTGTGTCGGAATGGTTCCACGATCGAATAGAGGGTTCTCCCGGAAATTTGCAGCCTTACCGAGGATTTCGGGTCACTCTCGGAGTGCAACGAACGAAATTTGAGCCGATCTCCGATGCCACAAATTCGTCGATAAATGACGAAGAACCAGCAGAGTGTATGCGAATCCCCTCGAGAGAGACGTTCTCACGTCAAAATTTAGAACCGCGAGAAAAACTCGACCCGCAGGTCAGAAAATTGTTACCAAGTTCAAGAGCTTCTTCTTCAAAAAAAAAGAGCTCGAACCATCAGATTTGACAGATTCGAGACCCGGCGAGGTTTGAGAAAAACAAAAATTCCCTACTTACGCTGACAACCCTTTGGAAGCCAGCCCCCCCCCACCCCGCAGCGGCTCTTGAAAATTCGAAAGGCATGGCGTCGATTTCAAGATTTACGGTATCAGAGTGTTCAATCGATGGGCTCGTGTCACAAATTTTGAAGCTCTCGAGAGCGGTAGAGAGTGGCTCGAAATATGATGTGAATCCCAAAGATATTGCCGTCTCATATTACAATACAATACAATGAGATCGAAGATCGAAACTGCCCGGACCGCATCTTCGTATGACGATTATTCACGGTAGATTTCTCGACCTTCAAGAGGTTTGCACGTTCTCTGCAACTGCTTCCTCTTTCAGACCGTGAAACGATTCACTTCCGGAGGTTTGCCTTATTATGGGCGTGACGATTAGGTGAAGGATCATCTCCGACAGCTGCGCGAGGTCCAAACCTACAGCATCGGAGGGAGATTCTCGCATTACCCGAGCAAAACCGCCTTCTTACGACAAAGATCCTAGTGCATCTTGCTTCGTCCGAAAACTTTTGAGCACGTTATTCCCACTCTTCGCGATGTCCAGAGCCATTCAATACTACATTCTGAACAAAATGTACGCAGGAGTCGTGTCTCAGTAGTCAAGAGCAACAGAATCGAGTTTCAGCTCTCCAACACAATTTCTGAGGGAACGACAATTTTTACAACTGTATCCTCCGAAGTTCAGCCACACCGTGCTCCCGGTACAGGTGTTCCCAGACCCGTTATGCGTCGCGAAAGCCAACCGGAATCCCATGAATGATATAATATGGTTTCAGGAAAAACCAGAGTGATCCATAACTTGAAAGGAGCTGGAAATAGCCAACGCGTCTCGACTCTTTGTCATCGCCTGGGCCATCGGAATCGGGAAACACGAATCTGTTCAGCCCGCCGCAGCTTCACCGACTGCCTAACGAAGTGTGCCCGAAAGGTTCTTTCTGACGCTAATGTTCACAAGTTTCGAAATTCAAGATCGTCGGCGCGAACCCGATCAAGGAACAGAGCCATCACCGCGGTACGCGAGTCTTCGACGCAATTTATTTTCTCTCCTCTAAGAGTACATTCTTCCGGCGCATGAGCGGCATCTCCTTAATTTCCCTTGTCGGGCTCCTCCACCGGGCCTTCGACCAGCATTTGACGTAACTTCTCTAATCGCCGTTTGACATTGCTCAAACTTTCCTTCTTAGAGCCCAATTTGCTCTCACAATCGAGAATTTTGTCAACAGCCCTGGCGTCGTTCTCCTCCGCCCTTTTTTGGAATACTGCCATCAACGGATGCAATTCAGAATTATCCCGACTGTTGATCTCAACCATGTAGAGTCGGTGTTTTGAGGTAATTTCGGCGACTTCTTGCGAGCGGCGCAGTGCCCTCTCTGCGAAGCGCAGCTCCCTCCCCAGTCTATTGAGCGTAGTTTCATCGTTACTGATGAGAATATCATAGATCTTGCGGCGCCCGGGATTATTACCTGCAACAGACGGGGTCAGAACTGTGGACTTGATTCAGATCACCATTCCTACATCGTGCGGGTTCGCAGACAGAACTTGAATATTTCAAGCAAATTCTCGACCGCGAGGCTAAGTCCTGTACGATGAACTACAGGACTATTCTTACCCTTGAATTTTTCATCAACAGATTTGGCGAACTCAAAAATTTCCAACGATCTCTTGTCCCACACCCTGGGAGCGGTTGCTTGAAGGCACTGTGACGCCTCACTATCGGGAGACTCAGACGAATGGGCAGCATCTGTTTCTGGGTCTGGTTTCGTTCTCGCTGCAGTGGAGACTTTGCCGGCTAAGCGTTTTCGCTTTTTCCCTCCTATCTCGGACTTCCCGTCCATTTCCCCTGTGAAGCGCAAAAGTCA
Organism: Neoseiulus cucumeris; assembly: GCA_021527715.1. Lineage (NCBI taxonomy): Eukaryota > Metazoa > Arthropoda > Arachnida > Mesostigmata > Phytoseiidae > Neoseiulus > Neoseiulus cucumeris. The sequence goes on from JAJSRV010000019.1 coordinate 18,736, forward strand.
TTTGTAACGAGAGATAACGGCTCATCACCAGAGGCAGACTTCTTTTGCTCGGAAGAGACCGACAAGTCTCAATTTTTTCCACCGCGGGACTCACAAAGGAAGGCACGCCAAAACGCCGACTCGAAACCTCTCGAAAACAGATGAAGGCTAGCGAGAATTCTAGAGAGTTAATTTGAAATCGGCATTGAATGGTGCCTTCTTTTCAAAGAAGCCGAGGATATGTGAGGTTTGGGAATTCATGATTCTTCGTGTCTCAAGAGACAATAATGAGGATGCATAAATAGCAACCGGTGTCCTAAAGGACAAACTAGTGTCCTAGAAACCTATTTTCCTCAAGCTTGAAATGTAGACGTCGCAGATTGAAGGAAATATCAGGATAATCACTCTTCACGAACCCTGGCAGTTGACTCGGTGCTGTGTAGAACAACATTGAGGCCGAAATCCACGCGTCGCTGCGTGAGACGGTACCTCAGTCTCAGGTGAGCGTCTTTCAGAATTCTCCGCGGCGTTCTCTCCACGGTCTTCCGCATCGTTCTTGAGTTCTTGTTGCTGGTCAGATGAAGCAACATCAAGGTAGTGCTTCTTCAAGGAAGGGCCAAGCTCGTCCTATAACGAAGATCGGAGAACTGATCATCAGTAAAGCTGATGTATCTCGAGCGCGAATTCGTCCACCCACGGTATGTCCCGGAAATATTCGTCTTTCACACCTGCTTTCTTTCCGTTATTTTATTCTTGTGTGTTGCCACAACACTCACCGTTTGCTCCCACTCATTGATTTTCTCGTTGACACCGGCCGGGCTTTTCTTCACTCCGACACGAGTTGGCTGTTGTCGTTGACGGACCTTCAACGGGATTCTGGGTTGTTGCACTTCATAATCCTTCGATTTCTCTTCATCGTCTCCCTGTCTGTATCTTCGTTCTTTGGTCGCCATTGCCGCATGAACGATCTCTCGCGAAACAAATGCTCCGAATTAAACTTATTCATCCACAGTCGGGGCATTCGGCGCGGAGTGGCGGTGCAGTGATCGCTTGTTGTGATTTGGTTTGAAGTTTTGTGCGAGGAGAGAGGCGCGCTTTTTGAAAACTCCGTGACTGCCAGTCAGGCTAACATGAGCTCGGTCCGAGCTGAGATTGAGGTCTGATTTCAGATTTCACAGTGCTCACTAGCTCTGAATGTCCTCAGGTTCATGCGGGACACGCTACTCGCAATCACAGATGGTCTGAAGCACACGCAGTGGCGTAGCGACCCTTCGTGATGCCCGGGGCGAATCCGCTGTTTGGAGCCCAAATGCAGAATCCCGGTGCCCCATTTCGGAAATTCGCTGCTCCATTTTCGTGATCGGTTGCCCCCGATCCTAGCCTTGAACCTTGACGCCCGGGGCGGACCGCCCCACCGCCCTTTCTCGCTACCTCACTGACGTTCGCGCGGCGGCAATACGAACGGCAGTAGAGTAAACAGGAAATTAGGAAAATAGGAACAGACAATAGCATGGAGACGTCCCTCGACGCGACTACTGCTCGACTTCCGCCCGTTGGTACTGCAGGCCACGCTACCATATAGTCGCGGGATGCAGGTTGCTTAGTAGGTCCCAGTTGCTTAGTAGGAAGCTGGGAAAGTCGCTTCGGAAATTCACCAGCAGCAGGTTCTGTATATGTACAGTCCTCGACGGCTCGGATGCGTGCGTTTCTCTACACAAAGCGTCTGTTTCCCCCGGAAGAAAATTTCAGTACGATCCAGCATCCAAGCAATATCTCCCGCGAACGAATCAAAGATCATGGACGGTTGAGGCCGCACTTACGCCTGGATAAATACCGACTAGGAACCAGTTCACAATACATCATCGACTTTGTCGTAAACTGGAGTCGAATTTCCCAGTGTGCACTCCGAACCACGCTGTGCACTACCGAACCAATCGTCAACCGCGAATATACTGAGCTCACTCAACGAACTAGAACGGTGAAGCTCTGGAGAAAAGAACTCCCTCATGATGACGCGAACGCGATGATGAGCAATGAAACGATGCGGGAGTTGAACTGTGAACACGACTGCAACTTCGACACGTGCGATGCAAATTCAATCAGTCGGCTTCGTTGAAGCCTATTTTCCATTTTTCACTCAGGTGAATGCTTCTTGAAGTCTTGAACAGTAACGCAACTAGAAAGAACCCCATCTTGTGCGGGCTGCAATATATTACATTAAACTTCTTTATCATCAATTTCGTCTATCTCCGGGTTTGTGAAGGTGTCAGTCCCGCCCAATTGGAAGTGCCGCCCCGTGACGGACCGGCAAGACCACGTCTCAGTTGTGCTGCTCGGTGTTGGATCGAGAACTCGATCATGGGGTCGATTTCCAACCAGTGTCGCTCGCTGTTCTTGCCACGACTCGACTCTACGTGTCAACTATCAGACATCCGACGTGTGCGTTTTTAGCCTCTCAAAATAATTAATTTCCCCTCCGTCCAGTATCGATTTCCTGTTCAACTAACGCGGAAAACCAATTTATCCTCTCGACGTAGAAGTGAAGCTCTTTCACTTCGGATTTCGAACGAGATTCGAGGCCGCTCTGGATTACTGTCAACCTTTCGTCTTAACGATCACCTGAAATTTCTGCATTCCGACCAACGTCACCATGATATAATGTACTTGCCACTGGCCACGTTACCGCTCGTACGCACCGGTCGCCGGCAACTGCTTCGAAATCGTCTTGCCCGGCTTCGCGAATCCGATCCATCATCCGACAATCTTTTCTAGCCCTCGAAAACCGGATCCTACAGAGATCCGCCGTCAGAGTTTCTCATTGACGCGGTGCCACCAATCGTTTGCTGCCTTCCGAGAACAATTACTGACCCACGGAAATTGAGTCAACTGTTGAAATAACAATCAGAGAAAAACAATCAAACCGAATCCTCTACTTTCGGAATTCCGACTCTTCGACTTCTGCTGGTGTTCACAGGATACAGCTTTTTTCCTCTCCCTCTCTGTTCTCAACCCCGTGCGCGAGAGAGAACAGCAGAGATCGAAGTTTCTTTCGAACGGGTTCAGGAAGAAAGATGGGTCGTCATTAGGCTTTCCAACGGTTCCGAACCGCGGTTCTGGAACCGCAAGAACCGCACGTTTTTTGCGATTCTTAACCGCAAGGAACCGCTTCTCGCGAGCGGTTCTTAACCGCTCAGAACCGCAAAGGTCCCGCCGCCAATTTTCCCCCTCGCCGCCTCTCCCGTTCACAACACAACACCGAGGAAGCCTAATTTCAAGTCATGGAAAATAACTTACGGATGCTGCTGGGCGAAAGTCTCAACCCAAATACTTCGGATAGTATATTCATCCTTCAAAAAAAATTTCAGTTACGGAACAGGATCTGATGTTAGTACTTCATAGACCCGAACGATTTTTCGTATAACACTATACTCCGTTAGTCAAGGAGTTTTGGAGGCGTTAAGAATAAACGATTTTGAGAATGTCAGAATTCCAGGTGGATTCGGTGAGGTACGTCCAACTGTTCTATGCGTATGTAACCAACAGCAGATGACTTAACCCTTCCCATAGCTATCGCGAACGTGGAAGAGTCACCAAATCATTGAAGGGCACGCTTGCTTGCAGCATTCGAGGAACTTCGAATGAGCGACGAAAATCAGCCTCCAAGGTCCACGCATAAGAGCTCATGGAACATGACACTGTCACACAGAAGAGCGAATGAGAACCTCGTCCTTTTTTATGTGTTTTCCGTGCGGAAAACATGCGCATGAGCTTTGATATTTTCTATTTCCAGATTCGTCTCGGAACCGCGGTTCTTTGCGGTTTTTAACCGCGGTTTCGAGCTGCGGTTTTTTCTGGAACCGCGAACCGCGGTTCTCAGATTTGCGGTTCCTTGGAAAGCCTAGTCGTCATTCTATCCCGAGCAAATCACCACTAGCGCACGGGATCTACTACTAGAACACACATTCAGAGACAGGGTCGGCCCGAATCCCACCAGCGCCGCAGACCAACGGGTGGTGTAATCCTGAAAGAGCGATATAATCTTCACAAGCGGTAGTTTGAGTTCACTTTTGGCGTCACGGAATCTGTATAGTCCAATAACCCTCCTCTGATCGCCGTTAATGTCCGGTGTGTTCCAGCGGAAGATTTTCCTCCAACCAGTTGATACACCGATGTTCTTGGATGAAAGTTGAATCCCAGAAAACTCGAGAGACTTGCTGGATGGCAGCGGATGAGCCCTGGCGGATATGGCCAAGAATTCGCGTTCACCACTCAAAGTCTCGAGAGCATGACGCACATTTGGAGTGATTCGAATTGGTTCTTAATTGTTCGTTTCGTCAATCGATCAGCGAGGCCACTCGCCCGTAGACACACTCGGAAACTCGCGAGCCCAATCAAGTTCACGACAGTCATTTTTGAGATATCACATCTACGATAACCAAGTTCACGCATCTGTCGATACTCCACTTCACACCTCACTACCACCACCTGAGTTTAGTATCCATGTTCCCTATGTACGAACTAACCGTTCATTCCAATTTCTCTCCCTTCGTCGCTCTCGTGGTAGCCATCGAAGACCATGTCAAACCTCTGGAATCGTGCGACATCCTACTCCTGTATATTTACTTCTTTTTCCCGCTGATCAAGCGTCGAGAAGCGTTATCCGTGCTCTGTGAGGTGAATGACATTCGTGGAAGTTCCGGCAACCTTGATTCCCAGAATGATACCTATTTATGATGTTCATCGCGTGAATCACCCGAGCCCCTCCACGTCATGTGTAAACTCCATCAAATTAAAGAAATCCATGCCAGACTAGATTGCCTGGAGACAGAAACACAGCTCACGACCACTGATATGAGCTCAAGACGACCATCGTGTCGCGAATCTGCGAGATGAACCTGGAATTTCGAATATACGAGAGAATGCCCCTTGTCTACGGCCCACTCACACATACCTATTCTTCGAATGATCTCAGCTCGAATACTAATAAATATTACCTGAAATACAGTTTGAAATTTCTATCAGCTTTGCTTATTGACCGAGAGGGGCCGATCGATGACGGCGCACCGCTTCCGAGAAGAGGTGTCAAACGTCCTTCCGTCAAGCGCACATGCGCTATTAGGTTTGACCTATTTCCTGGACGGATCGACAGTCAACCGATTTGCTGCGAAGATTTTTCCTCCGCTGGTTGAAATTGAGAAGCCTGCAGCGCAGCCCTCTATACTTTCCGTGACCGCCGCGCCGTCGCTCCGAAGAGTTGAACGTTCGTCAGCATCTCCTGTGACGTTAACAACAAGCAGCAGCCGCTGCAGCCAGTGCGAACGTTCCAGTCGGGAGTCCGCGTGCGCGAATTCGATCTGGCTATCATTTTGAGCGCGGTTCTCGATTTTTCTGAGAAACCCCAACACACCCTTCTGCGCGTTCCCACTTCGAACACTGCTTTTCGGGTGCGTAGATCGATCGAAGTCAACTTCCTGCTTCCTGATCAAGCTTCCTGAGGAGTCTTTTCAATTCGGTGAAGACGACTGCGCATAGTGTCGGTGAAGGTCTGGAGCTCAACACGTGGTTTGGATCCAGCGGATGTGAATCCGCTGCCAGAAAATACTGCGAATCTCAGCCAAAGGTACGTTAGCAAACCTTGAGCTACGTGATGGTTGTGATCCGCTAGACTTTCTGCGTACTCTTTCACGTACAAATGATATCAGAGACCGAAGCTTCCACCAAACCAGACCGAGAGTCGGCAGCTACCAACGTTCATCTTGTTTACTTTATTACAGTCCTCGAACGTAGCGACTCTGTATTCGTTGGGCCCAGTTTGCTCACGGTCTATCATACGAAAGGGATTCTGTACAAATATAATTCATCTCAAGACCTGGAGAGATGTCATCGAAGAAATTGTTTCCGAACGTACAAGACGCCGCCTCCAAGGATCGACAGACACATATGTCGTCGTTGGACGCTGCGCGAATCGAGTCCATGGAATTTTTAAAAAATTCAACGACCGCGATTACTGAGAGAATAAGCAATCTCGAGGGTGCAGTACAGAGCTACAAAAGTATCAAGATCGCTATTGCTCTCGAAGCGAAAGCGGTTTATGGGGAGATCCTGAGAATATCGTCCAAGCAAACGATGCGAGCGGCTAGACTTGAAAATTTTTGGTACGGAGGTACGGAGGTACGGCCGTACCTAAGAGGTACGGAGGTACGGCTGGCGAGGTACGGCTCAAAAGTACGGAGGTACGGAAACGAGCGAGATCGCTGAAATTTGGCGAGAATACTTGGGATGATGCTTGTGATCTCTCACAGGATGGGCAACATCGGGCGGTCAGCCGTTCGCCCGCAGCCGCGCATCAAAGTTTCTCTATGGGACTCCTATGGAGCCATAGGCCAAAAGGCCGTACCTGCGAGGTACGGAGGTACGGAAACGAGCGATATCGATGAAACTTGGCGAGCATACTTGGGATGATGCTTGGTATCTTTGATACCATGGGCAAGATCGGGCGGTCAGCCGTTCGCCCGCAGCCGCGCTTCCAAGCTTCGCTATGGGACTCCTATGGAGCCATAGGCCAAAAGACCGTACCTGCAGAGGTACGGAGGTACGGAAACAAGCGATATCGATGAAACTTGGCGAGCATACTTGGGATGATGCTTGGTATCACTGATACCATTGCCGTTGTTCTCTAAAGCGGCCACAGTGAGAGCAGTCTGACTGTACGTGCCTGGGCGAGCTGTTCCCGAGTGCTACCTGGGTTCCTCGGAGCAATCGATCCGAATCTTGATATTATCTGGAACGGCTTCCCCTCAATCGATTCCCTTCGAGTTTGCGAATAAAGTTTGCTCGTGTCCTACTCTCGGTGTTTAGGAAATTTCATCTCAATAGGAGTCGCTGGAAAAAAGTTTGACCCTGAGGAATGATCCACTGAAATGACCTGATCGACGTGCAGATTTCACCATTCGATAATTTTTATCTCGACTTCTCCGCAATCGATTCCCCTCGAGTTTGCGAATAAAGTTTGCTTGTGCCCTACTCTCGGTGTGTAGGAAATTTCATCTCAATAGGAGTCGCTGGAAAAAAGTTCGACCCTGAGGAATGATCCACTGAAATGACTTGATCGACGTGCAGATTTCACCATTCGATAAGTTCTATCTCGACTTCCCCGCAATCGATTCCCTTCGAGTTTGCGAATAAAGTTTGCTAGTGTCCTGCTCTCGGTGTGCATGAAATTTCATCTCCATAGGAGTCTCTGAGAAAAAGTTCGACCCTGAGGAATGATCCACTGAAATGACCTAATTGACGTGCAGAATCCACCCTACGATGTTTCTTTTCTCAGCTCGTGTCGAATTGACTCAGTTGCAATTTGTTGCGACGATTAACTCAGTTCATCCCCTAAATTCCTCTTAAACGGTGATCCAACGAGGGCATCCGGAGGAAAATTTTATCTCGGGGAATGATTCCTTGATATGGCCATGTCGATCGTTCCATCACGATCGCATCTGGGAGAACCCGGCATGTCAAATTCCTCACCCATTCGAAGCAAGATATGCTTCAAGGGCTCAGGGACTCATTATACACTTATTCAACACACCTTAGGCTCGGAATCCGGACAATAGAGCATATGAAAGGACTACTTTGACATCAGCTCTGTGCTGTTTACATTGCGGCGGCTGATCCCAGACACGCCCTCGTTTATCACAGCGTGTGCAGCATCGAGAACTGAATCACTCTTAGCATGTTTTTCGAGCGCTCCGGATTACCTAAACGCTGTTCCGCCGTCCGTAGTGTCGGAAATAGCCCTGGAACACAGTTCGCAAACAATTTCCTCGAGATTGTGACCTGTATTGAACTCGGCTCTACGTTATACTTTTATCCCAGACCCGGCTAGCGTGTTGCCAGATACGCAGATGTAAACAAACACGAAAACATTCGAAAGTGCTCTCTACAGTTCTAAGTCTGACGTCTGAGTGCTAGCTCCGTGCGTCGAGCTTGAAAACTTGTAAGATATATCGTGGAAGTGGCGCTTCTCTCCGTGTCTGCATTCCGGAAACTGCTGTGCACCTGCAGGTATGCGAACTACAATGTTTGAGTTGCCAGCTGAGTTGATTAGTGTCTGGAGCACATGCATAGTGGTCGGACCTTGAGCCGGGAGATTCTGAGCATCAGAATAGCTGTTTTCATCGTTCTCCCTGTGTGTTTCCAGATCTCCGGGCTTTCGAGCAAGCAGAGTTGAGGTTTTGTCCCTCGGCGAACTCACGTAACAGTGCACTTATGATATGCTGAAGCTTTTCGTGTCTCTCATCAGGAAATGGATACCAATCACGTACTTCCCGACGACGGCGAGGTCGAGGTCCTTGAAGCAATGGGTATGAATCAGATGTGTGCCTCCATGAGTTGCCGGGACCAGAACTCCTCGCGAACTACCCTTAGAACTCTGATGGCATTTCTGGATACATCCCTGTGAATAATCCAATCGTCTCTTCCTCGATATTCACAATCGAACTCACTTCAACTCAATTACGCGTTTTCAGAGGTAACGGTGGAGACGGGGACCATGGAATCATCAGCCTCAGGTAAAGAGTGCTGCGAGTCAACAGAACTCCTGATTCGGATTCACTGCACCCTTTCCGCCGCTATCAACCATCAACGCAATAAATTTTCCGAATCTCGGAATCAAGCGGAATGAGAACACTTCTTTTTTGGCCAATGGGAATCATGAATTTAGAAATCGCTCGGCGGTTACTCCATCATGTGAAGCAATCTCACGGCGCTGGATAGTAGAATTTTCGAATATGCGCGCCATGAAAGTCAGCTCATGGATGAATGCATCGAAGCTTAGAGCAGACGCCTTACACATCGCATAATCAAAACACAATACACACAATAAGCACGCGACACGCGAACGGCGCGGGCCTGCGGTTCATCGTTCAGCGATTCGTGCCAATGACTTGATCGAGAATTGCTGACCCGCGCGTTTATCTCTGTTCTGTGGTCTGCGCCGCTTCGCTAGCTTCATCGTGACTGATGATCAATTTTCCCCTACTATGGCTTTTTCTGTTCCCTCTCCCGCAATCCTTCACTGCCGGATCTAAAATTCTTGAATTTGCAGGCGTAGTCGACAGCGAGGCGAATTCTTCGAGCTCTGAGGAAGTCGACCGTGAGGAGGTTGTCCAAGGTGAGTTGGTTGTACACCATACACCCACGGTTTTCTTGTCATTTTCTCCGGCACAGTCTGACAATAATCGTATTCGAGATTCATCATTGTGAGAAGATCTATTTCACGATGCCGCTCCAGTAGTTCGGTAGTTCGAAGTAAAAACATCGTGCTTCCAGGGAGCGCGCGTGATGGTCGACCGTCCCGGTCACGCTCACGTCCATCAAGCAAAGCACCATCGCGGTCAAGCTCAGTGAAGCGAGGTCGAACTCCTTCAGCTTCCCGCACAGGTGAGGTGTTCATTGTTCGCCATCGTTGAGTACTTCCTATCTATTTATCTACGTAGCAGTTCTCAAAATGCTTTCTGTGCGACATCGTTGGTTGGTTTTAACTTAAATGGCTCATTCTCGATTCCAGACATCCCGTATTGGGAACTGTTCACTCGCTCCGCGTCCAACAAAGAGAAAGTCACCTGCAACAGGTGCGGACAACAGCTCTCGTACGCGAAACAGAGCACTCGTGCAATGCAGAAGCACCATGAGCATCATAGCAATGCCGACTCGTCCAGTTCTTCGTCAAAGTTGGTTCGAGGACGGAGAGTCCAGAAGTTACCAGTCACCAAGGAACTCAAGGACTGGTTCGTCGCATCGCTATGCACGGTCATGAATGTACCGTTCCTACATCTGTCACACCCACTCTATAGATGCATCTTTGAGATGGCTGGCTTCGGAACCGTGAATGCAGACTTTGCTCGAAAGTGCGTAGACAGGGAGCATGAAAAATCTCGAAAGCTTCTCGCGAGGGACTTCCGTGAGCTGAAGCGACAAGCTATCACCTTCACCTTGATCACCGATGAGTGGACTAATCCACAGGGAGAACGGTTCGTCGCTGTAATATTGCGCTCACCAGTCATCATCCCATCGCGCGGCAAGAACACCGTCGAGCTCATGTGTCGGATCCGTACGGGGGCGACGGCGGAAAACCTCCTGGATTTAGTCAAGACAGCTCTCGAGGAAGTCGACCTAACAATTGAAGATATAGGCGCACTAGTGACCGACGCTGCCGCAACCATGTTGAAACTGGGGAGACTCCTCGCTGGAGAAAAAACTTCCAAGATGTTCTTCCACCAAACATGTTATGCTCACGGCATACATCTCGCGGTTCGAGACACCTTGAACGAGAAGAAGTCTTCTCCGACCGACGAGACACAGAGGACGTCTTTCCTCGGGATCCCCAGGGTTGGAGAGGGTGACGATGACGATGACGAGGAGGAGGATGACCTCAACGTCGGAGCTCTAGACCTAGCTGAAGAGGTTGAAGTCCCGGAAAGCTCATACTGGAAACTCATCACGAAGATCCGGAGAGCTTGCAACGGAATCAATTCAAGTTCAAAGAAAATGGACGAGTTCGACGCAATCTGCCGAGAAGTACCAAATTTCAAAGCCCTGAAGCTACTTCCCGATCTCAGCTTCCGCTGGAATTCAACCTTCGAGATGCTAGAGAGATTTCTCACCTTGGAACGCCCATTGAGGCTGTATTTCGAGCAACAGAATGAAAACTTCCCACTTTCTGAGCAAGATTTGAAGGATCTCCGTCTGATTATCCCGGCTCTCAAAGCAGTCGAGGAGGCGAGTCTCCACCTTTGCCGCGATAACGCAACGCTCTTCGAAGCAGATGTCACGCTAGAGGTAATCCGTCTTAATTATTGATGAATACATATCATGCAGAATAGAATATCACATCTATGGCTATTGTCGGTCACGTGCACTCTATGACGAGCTTCAGCTCGAATCACGAAAATAATTCAGAATGGTTTTATTTCAGTTTATGATCAACCAACTGGAGAAACTCTCGCAACAAAGTATTTTCTGCTCGAACTTGTTAGAGAATATGAGAGTTCATCTCGCCAAGAGGAGAACAGTGGCCTCAAGACTCGCCATGTATGCCTACACAGCAGATCGGATTCCTCGTCTGGATGAGATGATCGGAGAGTTACCCGAGTCCGACGGCTTAAAAAGAGAACTTGTGAATTTCTATTCCGAGCTCCAGAGAGCTGAAGGCAGCCAAGTGTCCACAGAAGAAGAGCCTCCAGTTCCAAGCTCATCCACATCAATTGAGGCCTACACAAGAAGTTACGTCCGAGCCCGAGTCGCGGCGAAGCGCCCAAAAACTTGTGATACAAATGCATTAGCGGCTGACCAAGCCGAATTGTTCATGAAAAAACATGATAATTTTGGGGGAAGCAACCCCAAGCTCAATTTTCCTCGTGAATTCATCCGAGTTCTGGACTCCATTCCACCAACTAGCATCAGAGCTGAGAGGGCGTTTAGCGTCGCGCGACACAGTCGAAAGTTCACACAAGGGCGACTGGACGCCGATCGATTCACGAGGAAATTCGCGCTCAAGAACATGTATAACCAAACTGAGCCATGGATGGATCTGATGAAGAAACTCAACTTGAGGTCGGAAGTAGATCAACCGCCTGCGATCTCGGATTCCGATGGATCCCCCGAGAATTAAAATCGAATATGATACTCAACTCAGAATGCTGATTCGCAATTTTCCAAAGAATATTATGATCTCGAGAATAAATATACTGTTCTTCCAGTCCAAATGTTTTCCCTAGAGACACGTATAGAGGAGGCGGGGGAGTCGAGATAGAAGTTATCGAATGGTGAAATCTGCACGTCAATCAAGTCATTTCAGTGGATCATTCCTCAGGGTCAAACTTTTTTCCAGCGACTCCTATTGAGATGAAATTTCCTAAACACCGAGAGTGGGACACAAGCAGACTTTATTCGCAAACTCGAGGGGAATCGATTGCGGGGAAGTCGAGATAAAAGCTATCGAATGGTGAAATCTGCACGTCGATCAGGTCATTTCAGTGGATCATTACTCAGGGTCAAACTTTTTTCCAGCGACTCCTATTGAGATGAAATTTCCTAAACACCGAGAGTAGGACACAAGCAAACTTTCTTCGCAAACTCGAGGCGAATCGATTGCGGGGAAGTCGAGATAAAAGTTATCGAATGGTGAAATCTGCACGTCGATCAGGTCGTTCCAGTGGATCATTCCTCAGGGTCAAACTTTTTTCCAGCGACTCCGATTGAGATGAAATTTCCTAAACACCGAGAGTAGGACACGAGCAAACTTTATTCGCAAACTCGAAGGGAATCGATTGAGGGGAAGCCGTTCCAGATAATACCAAGATTCGGATCGATTGCTCCGAGGAACCCAGGTAGCACTCGGGAACAGCTCGCCCAGGTACGTACAGTCAGACTGCTCTCACTGTGGCCGCTTTAGAGAACAACGGCAATGGTATCAGTGATACCAAGCATCATCCCAAGTATGCTCGCCAAGTTTCATCGATATCGCGCGTTTCCGTACCTCCGTACCTCTTCAGGTACGGTCTCTGGGCCTATGGCTCCATAGGAGTCCCATAGCGAAACTTGGAAGCGCGGCTGCGGGCGAACGGCTGACCGCCCGATGTTGCCCATGGTATCAGAGATACCAAGCATCATCCCAAGTATGTTCGCCAAGTTTCTTCGATATCGCTCGTTTCCGTACCTCCGTACCTCGCAGGTACGGCCTTTTGGCCTATGGCTCCATAGGAGTCCCATAGAGAAACTTTGATGCGCGGCTGCGGGCGAACGGCTGACCGCCCGATGTTGCCCATCCTGTGAGAGATCACAAGCATCATCCCAAGTATTCTCGCCAAATTTCAGCGATCTCGCTCGTTTCCGTACCTCCGTACTTTTGAGCCGTACCTCGCCAGCCGTACCTCCGTACCTCTTAGGTACGGCCGTACCTCCGTACCTCCGTACCAAAAATTTTCAAGTCTAGGGAGGAGTAGTCGGAGAAGGCATATGCCGTGTATACGCTGGCACGGGCCATAGCTCTTCGGGCCGTAGATCTACGGCTCTTCTTATTCACAATAGAAACTCGATAATTAACTTCTTCAATGATTGGCGATGTTTCGGTTCGGGAGTTTTTTCTTAAAGGCGAAAGCGTGCCGGTGAGAATTTTCGATCACCGCTAGCCAGCGGCGAATCGCACAAATCCCAAACGCGAGATTTAGCGCCAACAGCAAATGTCCCGACATGTGGACGTGATATCTGCATCGACGAACGTTCAAATATCACTCGGCAATGCTGAGACGATCTCGATTTTGAGCTCGAAAATTTCGCCGTTCGCCCCCCCTCCATAATTATTGCTCCTCATGTTAATTCCCTATACTGCCTAGTCCCGAGTATCGAATCGCCCCCCCCCTAACACAGAGTCGCCCCCCCAAAAAAAATCCTGGCTACGCCCCTGTTCATCCAAACGCGAAAGGAACCGAGTCGTCATTGCATTTATTCTCGAAAAGTTTCAATAGATCAATTTGGAAAGCGGCCGATAGATCAATTATGGCCAAGCATCTTCCGTCTCGGCTCCGCCTTCGTTGAATCTTCGAGGAAACTCTGGATCACAGCTTTTCGGAGGAAGAAAATGAGGGTACCATTCGACCCATGGGAAGCGACAAAACCGTTCCCATTGGGAAGCTTCATTTATTCGAAAATTCGAGTGTACACTGATGCTGAAAATACAAGGTCAGAGTCGCGGTTTACTCGCACTATTTCAAGCTTCCACAGAGACACGGACCATACGCATTTCGCACAAGTTTGTGCGCGATTCTATGATTTCGATCCAAATGTGAAAAATTAGACGCGCCAGAATCGAACTTTCTCTTAGACAGAGGGCAAGCCAAGAAAAAGGTTTTCGCGCGTATGTTCCATTGATTTTCCGGCCGTAAATCTGAAACAAAAGGCAAAATTGGGCACGCGTGATATGCGCGAATGGATACGGAGATACGAATAAGATTCGATTTCCCGACAAGACCCATTGGAAGAGGCTTCAGAGAGAACTTGTTCCGATCCCCGTGAAATTCATAATAACACGTGGTGAGGCGACGCGAGAATTTGGGCTCGACTCTCGACTTGCATGTCAGATACTTCGCCACTTTCGATCTCACCACGTACAAAATATGAGAAATCAAGGAGCGTGTAGGCACGTGGTGCCATCTAATTTACATGTGTGTATCCCGGTTTGATCTGGAATCGCATCCAATATTCTTCAATAACAGACTCATGATCGAACACTTCTCGTCGTATTCAGATCTTTTGAATCATCATTCTCATCATGTCTCTGCCAGTGGGGGCTTGCTCCAATATTGACTTCGATCTCCCCGTTCTCCACATTGGCGCGGAAAAAGCAAGAACCTCAAATGCCGCAATTCATGCCTATCCTGTTCCGGAGACATGTGATCTAGCTAATTGGTGAACAGAATTCTCCGTCCCATTTGGGAAAGTTCTGTTCAAGAGCTCTGCTTGTCGAACCCGATTCCTGACGAAGGTTGGAACTCAACTTCCCCAATCGGTTGAAACCTACTTGACCGCGAGCGATCTGATCTGAGCGAGTTTTCGACCCGATGAGAGCGTCGGATGGGCTCACTTGTGGTTCTCGCACTCATTACATTGCAGTGCATCTCATTCGGGTTGTATCCTCTCTAACACAGCCTCCACCATGAGCTCATGGTTTTCTCCATCTTGAATCTGGCTTAAAGGCCCAGCAGATCTCCTGTGGCCATGTTTGACGCGCAATATTGATCTCGCAACATCTCAGCGAGAAGTGATATTGGACGTTCAAATTCTCGAGCTTGAAAGTCTCCGCAACGTGACTTCATCTGAATGTATGTGACGTTTTTTTTTCTCAGAAATCTTGGACGTCACCGAGCACTATATAAGGCGAGCTTCCTCCGAAGTTAACAGCAGTTCTCGAAATCTAATCATGAACTTCCTCGACCAGCAGGCGTTTCAGTTGTTAGCCGGCGGTGAGTTCTTTTTCGGATATTCTTCTATTTGATCGCCCTCTCCTTTCCTCTCGAAGTGAAGCCAATGACTCGAACCCAAAACCCAATCTCCTGAGTCAGGAGATTTTGTCCTGAGTCCTGAGTCAGGAGTCAGGAGGATTTTGTATTTCGTTCGCAGTTCCAGAAAACGTTTGCATATTTTGTCGCCACAATCTCCAAAGAGGCGAAGAACGTGTCCGGAACATCAGCATTCTCGGACGACTTTTCAACTACTGCGAGGGTTGTGTGGTGGGTACTGAATGCAAAAGCTGACACGCTCCGAGGGTTTTGCTTTCCTTCTAGAGCATTTGACATATTTCATTACTTTCCCCACAGAGAAGGGCAACAGATCTGCAAGGGTTTGATCCAAACGAGGAAGACATCCGCAATGAGTTCCTCCAGGCTCAGACGCACCAATGTCACGTGTGCGGAGCAACCGGAGCCACAATTATCTGCGCAAACGTAGTGAATTGTGGTAACAAATTCCATTTTCCATGTCGACGTGATAAAGGAGGCGGCGGTGATGACGGTGACTTCTCGAGGTGCTCGGCATGTGCTGGCAATCTACGGAGCCTTTAATCGGATCAGAGCGAAGCGAATGTATATGTACATGTAAATATCAGAATGAATGTTTGTGATTTTTTTTTCAAAAAAAATTGTTCGTTTTCCTTGCTGTTTATGAGTAGAGACCGGGACTTTATGCACGAAAAAATAGCAAAATATGCATGCAAGTATGCACTTAAAACCTCCGAAATATGCATGAAAAAAAAAACAGAAAATATGCATTTATCAGGTACATTATATGATGACACGTTTTTATTTAAGATCGTGGTCAACTTGTTCACGCTCTGAAAACAAGACATCAGTGCGCTCACGGGTGACGCTGTACAATTAGAACCTGTTTTAGATGCTCAAACGTGAAATTCTTCGCTTTTTTTCCGTCTCGGCATTTTTCACACGATGTGCAGAGGCTTTTTCTGATTAATTTGCACAGGATCTTATTTTGACTGTTAGAGAGCGATTCCCTAGAACAGCCCCTCTCAACCTGTGTTCCTCCGAAAATTCATGAGATGTGCCGCCCGCTGCGGACCGCTCCCCCCTCACTCTACGCCACTGCCCACATAGGATCTAGGTTAACAACGTAATTCTGGGTTTTCGATGTTTCGTATGAGGCCCGTAGCTAAGGTCATAGAGTGAACATGGAAGCTGAGCCGCAGATTTGTTGATGTTTCTATGCTTCCGCAGAATTGGATGGCCTCCGAAAGGTGGACAAAAAAAAGGTTGAGAACGGTTGGAATAGATCAGGGATTATCGAGTGGCGAACTTTCACTTGCTCACCCCTGCTTTAGACTATAAGGAGACTAGGCAGTGAGAAAATGAACTCCGTCTCCGTGCTATTATGAAACTTTGGACTGAGATGTCTTGGATTCATCTAAGCTTTTCCTCCTGTATTCCAGTTCCTCCGTGGCGACGAGAAAAGCGATGCCGTCATCGACAATGGAAACGGTAAAGACGCGTCCGCCGATTCTGGCAACCACAACGAGAACGCGCCCGTATTCAGGACTCATTAAGCGTTTCTCGCTCGCGCTTCGTGGGCTCGTCAACAGATACAGACGAGGAGGGTCCACGAAAACAGCGCACTTTTGTGCGAAGTTTGTGGAGAAGTCCTCGATTTCCTGGGGTGCGACGAACGACGTGGGCATAGTGCCTCGGGCGTGGATGATCCCGCAAAGATTTGGCATTTCGTCTTCGTTCTCCATCGAATAAACGATGCGGAGATTTAAGAGGAAACTATCGACAACCTCTGTCATCTCTGCACCAAGCTCAGTGTCACGGAGCTCAAACGAAGGTGGAAAACTTCCTCTGGATGTTGACCTTCGCTTCTTCCCCCGTCCGTTATCGAATGTGTGAGAATCGATGTTCACTTGTCCGCCGAGCCACGGCCGTCAATTGTGAATATTGAACGCTTCTCGCGTTGAGATGAAACGATCACCGATGTAAGCGTTGACGACGCGCTTTTCCCCGAAATTCAAGCTCGAACTCGGTAGTGTGTCTTATCCGACGACTAGTTCTAACGTGGATCTCTATGGAATCAGAAGACCTAGCCGATAAAGCGATGAAACTTGTTTTCATTCTCAATCCGTCCATGACCAGCATGCATCCGCAAAGGATGTCGCTCGGAGTAGTTCCTCGAGTCGAAGAAATTCCGTTTCAGAAGTGGCTTCCCGGCAACCTCAATAATTTGGAATCGATTGATTTCTATCGAGTTTTAGGTCCCTGCGGATCACGGACCTACCTAAAAAATTTGTCATGAAATTGTCAATCGAAAGGACCAGAACCATCTTGACCCAAAAGTTGGGGTTGCCCCTTGTACGCGACAAAAATATTCGGAAGCTGCACGTTAACTTTATTAAGGGAGATCTCGAATCTTGGTTATGAAATTCGAGAATATAAACGGGAGAACAATTCTCATCAGGATCCTTATATGTCACCAGGATTCCGACTGAGCTCTGGAGGAGTGTCCCAAAGACGATCGAGGGGATATCGCATACAGCTGTATCGTATAAGACTCTACTACAGCAGTGCCTGGGGTTCCGATAACGGAGATCCTGTCACGACGTACGACAAATCTGCTCCGACGCACAACAAAATGGAAGTTAAGATCAGTGAGTCACATAAACTTGGTCGAGGCATTCAAGCAACGAACTCGACAGCAGAGAACGAACTCGACGGGATCCACAAGAGTACAAAGGCTCCGGTTGTCCCTGTTTTGAAAAATCATCTCCGAGTCAGGACCACCGAGTCAGACAATGGGTTCCGTCAGCATTTCTTCACAGCGTCCGCCTCGAAAGTCTCATAAACGCTCTCATTGATGTGGATCTGTTGAGATTTGTCGGATCCCGAGTGCTTATGGATCGTGATAAGGGGTTTGGGTGATTTCATGAGGTTTTCAGGAACGACTTGTTTGCCGAAAACCCGCGCACTTTGAATGAAGCATTTCCTCGGGATTCGAGAAGCTGAAGGCATCGTTCTCAACTGAAATCAAGGGAATACAGATAATGAGGAATGAAGAAAACGAAGAGCGCCCTGGATTGAGTGTGAACGTTCCATCGAGAGCTCACCGATGGAGTGTCTTTGCCTTTCTTCTCTGTGCTCGGAGTCCCTGTCCTGATATATTCGGCGACTTTTGATGTCACCTTGGCCCTATTAGGAGTGAGCAGTTTCGAAAGGTGGACAGGACTACCTTTGAAGCTCTGTTCTTGGAGTTTCTTCGGCCTCGGGTTCTTCATGAGCCGAGATGACATGACGTTGATGTCGAGCGAAGCATCCAACTGGTCACTGGTATAAAACAGTCAGCGATTGATTTCCGAGAACCTCAATCAGCAAACGGTGGAAGAAATGGAAAGAAGGAAGCAAACCCAACCTTTTAAACAGAGGACGAATGCTCTCCCGGTTCTCTTTGGATGTACGGCTTTTGGGCGGAGGTCGCGCGACTCTTGAGGTAGGTATTTTCGCTTCGACTCGCAGACGCTGGTCGCTATCGCTGCCGGATAACATGAATACTACAATTAGTTCATGAACGGGCGAAGAAGGACCACGGGAAACAATGTTTGCTTGAAATGCAATCCACGAAGTGCAACTCAGTAACGCTTTACCTTTTCGACTCGGAGTGCTTTTCAGCTGTTGAAGCGGCACCTGTGACCTTAGGCTCGACGATACGGCGTTTCCCATCAGCTCCTAAATCACAAACGCCAGCAATGGAGGTGTCGGTACAATTTTCCTCGACCGCGGATTTATGCCCCGCAACATCCGACGGGGACAGGACGCCGCTTCCTGGGAGGTCTTCGCCATGTTCCGCTTGAGATTTCGCGGGCGTAGCTGGAGAGATAGTTATCTCAGGAGGATGGATGAGATTGAATCGGGCTGAAACAAGAGCGATGGCCTCCAGCTTTCGTGGTGAAGGCGTTGGAAATTTCGGGATATGCTGAGATTTCGCTCTTGGAGTTCCTTCTGCAAAACTTGTGGTTGGAGTTGTTTCACTTTCCGAAGGTACGGGAGTGATGTCTTCGTACTCCTGCGTGAAGGATTTTCTCTCCTGGAATCATGGTGTGGAAGATTTCAGACGTTGGGTGACTATTTTCGATAACGACAATAGGATTCGAATAAGAGAGAGAGAGAAGTCAATCAGTCTCTCAGGCTGATGAGTACTCACATCGTCCAAAGTCAGACCCATTGCGGAGTCAAATTCTTCGAAACTGTTGTCATTGCAGCTGGTGACGCAAGAATAGAAGGAATCGCCCTCCTTAATTTCCATGAGACGAAGCTGCTCTTGCGTTAATAAGAACTCCACTTCTTCATCAACTGTAAGATAACAATAATGTCAATTTCGCAACATAGAAAATGTCGGAACCGGTTTCGTCCAAAGCCGATTGGTAAACACCGAGAGAATTTTCAAGCGTATGTAGTCGAGGACCATTCATAGTTGCTGTCCGATTTTCTGCTGAGTCGTAGGTGAGATGAATTTTCGCAGAACTTGTAGCAACAAGGTATGGACGACTAGCTTTCCTCACCCTTCGCAATCGATTGTGCTCAGTGAGCACTCATTTCCACGTCTCCTTCCATTTCCGTATGCAGAAAAATTTCAACAATGAGATGGACGCGCCGTTGTTCGATGTGTTTTGAAGCCGTTGCGGCTCCCCAACTTCAGAGACCGAGGGCTCTGAGGTTATAGGCAAGACGCGGGACAATGAAATCAGTGGATATTAGATGAGAACCCGAACGGAGGACTGATTCAACCACCGCGAGATTCTGTTCAAAAGTTGCATAGAGTCCAAGAAGCGGCATCAATCAAGGAATCGCACCCCCCCCCCCAACCTCTCTGCATGAGTTTCTTCTTCTCTCCCGTCTTTCGCGAAAACTCTAGTGAGTCTTCAGAAAACATGATACCTACAGAATATCTACCCTTCCTCTCCCTCCCCCAGCTCGCCGGGCTGTTGTTGGATCCTAGCCCACAGCTATATAGCCGACCACTGCGAACAGCGAATAGCCAAATATACGCTTCCAAGTGGAAGAGACAACGAATTTGTAACCTAACATTTCAGATCCCCAGATCTTAACCCGAAAACAATCCGCATGTCCCATTGCGGATTGTGTTTCCAACCAATGGGGGAACATGTTCGGGCAGAACCACGCACCAACAAAAGCTGAGTAGGGATCATCACTCACGATGCGTCAGAAATCGCTTCTCTTGCGTGGTCATTGCATCTCAGAAAGGGAGTGGTAGGCATTCACGAGCACTTTTCGCAATCACACGCGGGATTCGACATTTCTGTTTAGCAAACAGCTGACCGAAACAGGTAGACCATCCGTAGCGTGCGTTTCTACCAGGACTCATCAAATGCTTGATGCTCGGATGTTCTCCTGATCTCGTGAAAGAAGGAACGGGACGTTTTTCGTTTCGTTCGATCATTGGGTACATTGAGAGTGTGTCTTACCATTAGTCAGGCTACTTTTCAGTCAAGTATCCGCTAAAAACCGTTGAAGAGAGGCGTGCTTATACACACGTACCTTTCACGCGAACCTTTCCTTCCATTCCGGATGACATCTTGTTACGGTCGGTCGAGAGCTGAGATAAAAATTGGGTGTTCTGACCAAACACTAACGATCAGTGTGATCACAGCAATTTTGGAGGAACTTCAGAAAATGCAATCACTTCGAGTAAATCTGATTCGCGCGCTAGTGGTATTCAAACACTACATCAGACCCCGGAATTGAGGAACTGGAAGGGCGGACTTCCCCTTGAACTGGGTAAAATATACACGGAGAACGTTCGCGGGGGACGGGGGAAAGTATTCAATGCAAATGGGCAAGCTGTTCCCGGGCAACGGAAGTTGAGGAATTCAAGGGGGGTGGGTTACCGTCATTCCGAAACCACTGCAGACGCTTTGTCCAAGAGCCCGCGAAAAAGCCCTGGATTTGAATCTGAGATTCCCAAGTTTAGCTTTGGTGAAATTCTAGTTCGTCGAATCGAGTGACTTCGGATGCGTCGGAAAGAAATTCTGGAAAGATAGAAATATTCTTAAGTGTTCAAGTGAAACAAGATGCTTCTTCAGCGCCTATTCGTGGTGACGAATTCTTCTCATGCCGCTCCTCTAGTGTCAGTCCAAGCTGCCTGCTCCATCTCATGTTCTTCCGCGCGACGATAAACGAGCTGTCGATGATTCGACTGAGCTCAGTACCTGATCCGCAGCATTCTCAAAGTGAATGGAATAATCGGAGCCCCTGACTGGCTCCGTGGAAACGATCAGACCACCAAAACTTCATCGCTCTCCACTCTCCTTGCGACATGACATGTGCGCGGCATCGGAATCGTTTCGCGAGCATCAGGCACTTCGAAGACTGTCTCGGCCTTCCATATTCAGCATCATTGTATTTTACGGGGTAATCTCAAACAGCCGATGTGTTTTAAACAGTGTTTTTCGAGACCGTTCCTCACAACAGAAGCAATCAGAACTCGAAATCCGTGAATTCAGGATTGTTATCGATGATATAATATGTACGGTTGGCTATCGTATATAGGTGCCGCATGTGTCCGCATTTTGTGAAGCTGAGATCTGTAGATTTATTCCCTCCCAATCCAGGTCTCTGAAAACTTGGTCCGAATTATTCCGATTCGTTTATAGTGTGTGAATCTGGAATAATGCTGTAATAGGGATCTCGGATAATAGGGATTATCGCTCGGACCACGTGAAACTCATGGGAATCTCTGAGTCAATTTCCTCCATTTTGTCTGACTATGATTTTGGAAACTCGGATAAGGAAGATCAGAAATCCCAAGACCTACCCAAGATGAAAAAAGAGCTCGCTCGAAAACTCAAACTCGACTCAAATCTTGCTATAGCTGAAAACTCTGCGGAAAGAACTCCGAACTCTCAATCAAATCCCGTGCTTCTGGGCATCAGATTCTCTGACCTAGGCATCGAGCGTCCTCCTCGGTAAGCTCTTCCAATGTAGCCTCCTCATATGATCCTGCATTCTCAACCACTCGAGGTTACAGTTGGCTCAAGGGACCTCTTTCGATATCGAATTATAAGTGGGCATGAATACGGAAATCGCTCGGTGAAGTAGTGAGTCTTGAGTGCCATGTACCACAACCTTCAGATGTTTTCCGACAGCAGACGATTCTCCGTGCTCTTCAGTCTACTCTGTGGAATCTACCTGAATTCGAGTGAGTTGCCCGGTATAGCACCTATATCTTGAAGCAGTGTCTTGAAATCGAATGCTTGTTCCCATCGTCCTTTTCGAAGAGGTTAAGAACTTTGATTTCCTGAAAAATCGCGTTCTCGAAATAATACGACGGCTTGACGAAATTCATTCGCTTGTGAAAAAAACCAGCCATTCGTGTGGCGTGCAACCCTTTTGAAAATCTCATCCGAACCAAGACCCAGGAGGTTCTGTGGGATCGCTCAGTGTCCTTCCCAAGGAGGAATGAAGAAAGGCGCAGTTTATACATCTTATAATTTATTTTCTCTAGCCTGCTTGCCGGAACGTAATGATTTTGTGTGTCATCGTTTCATACGATACATTTAATGGTTGCCCGGGAAGTGCATCAGGCGAAGCGGAGGGGCATGAGTCTGACTTCCCGACGACTTCGTTGACTTGGATTGCCAGCTGTGACTTGCCCTCCTCGGCATCAGCTGACTCCAGAGAGAAAGGAGTTCTTCCAATTCGTCAAGAGTTTACGCGACAAAGCTCGTCCGGAACGGAGACATCTATTCCTTTTAGGTATGAGTTCTATTTTGTCACCGCAAGCTTTTACGGTCCTACTAATCGTTTTCCGAGAAATGTGGGCGGCGTCGTGTAATTGCTGCTCAAGGGTTCCGCCGACGAATTCTCTTGTCTTACAATTAGTCATATCATACGGGAGTGGAATGAGGTCACATTGTGACCTACACATAGACGTCACAAAGTAAAGGCATCATTGATATCTATGATCACCTCGCGCTAGATTTGATTCTAAAACTTCCCCAACTTCCGTGTCCTATATATTCGAAATGAATAAATTTGTGACATGTGCGGTCCCCGAAACAGGTCGCAAAACAAATCTAGAATACTCGACAATCAAAAAGTGCATTCTTTTTTGTCTCATTTCATTCTGACATCAAACAGCGCCTCTGGGTCCGGAACTGGGCCTCGGCGGGAATGTCAAACCAATGCATTCTGCCCTAATGTACATCGCGCTGATCTGAGCGGATTGCTAGACTTGCTATCGAGGAAGATCTCAGCTTCCGATGAGATTCTAGGTTCTTCTGTGATATCGGAACGGTCAGTGATCGCTAACTTGCTGCTCCCCACACTCACATCAACAAACTTCCCATCGAGTTGTCCATTCTTCCAGAAAAAATTCCTCTGCGGAAGCCATCAGCTTATCATATAAAAGTCATACATCCATTTTGCTTCATGGGTTGACGGTGGATGTAATGATCTGTATCTTTTTTCCAGGTTACAGATGTTTTTCACTACGATCGAGGACGATCTGGAGAGAATCTCAATGTCATAAATATCTCGTTCCAGCAACTACCACCTGCGGATCGAATCGCGGGCAACCTGTGGAGCCCACTTAGTGGATGAAGGATATAGGAAGGAAGTGAGGGAAGTGTCGGATATTGGCAGAAGCTGCCTTGCTACCCAGCCAGCCAGCCAGCCGGCTACCAAGCCTGCCTGCCGCTAACCTGAATGGGCCAAGCTCCATTTATACCCAGTGTTCAGTAGAGCGTAGCTTACCTCGAGGGGCGGGCAAGTGGGAGGCGGAGCTTAGCCGGCTGCGCGAGTGAGCCCGAGACTCGAGCCGAAACTTTACTTGCCTGCCTGCCTGCCACCCACCTTCCCCTTAGTTGCGTCCTGGTATACCTTCTTGCTCTTTACTTTCGGCAAGCATTCGAACAAGTACTCCAGAGCAACTTGGTCGCTCCGTCAGTCTACGAAAGTTCTCAAACAACTTCGACGCTTTGCGGCTGCACTTCGGACCAGCCACAGGACACGATGAAGAGCGCTCTGAGCAGGGCCCGTTTCGCAATCAAGAGCTATTCTGTCGACGTAAGTTTCATTTAGATATAATTAGTTCTCGGAACTAATTTTTCTTGACCCCCCTCCTCTAAGTCAGATGTGGTGTAAGTCAGATGTCAGAGGTACGAACACAGAACAGTGCTCTCCGAGATCGGATTTTTTGTTTACCATCGATTCTTGTCGCTTCCTGACTGCCGAACGAGAGATCCACTCTCGACGTGGTGAAATTCTCTCTGAATCCCGTAGTGAGCCGGTGATGTTTCCATTCGAGGCGGAAGATCGCCGACGGTATCTAATTACTTCATCCATGACAAAAGGAACGAGTTTCGCTTTTTTACAAAGAAACTGGAACCTGCCTAATTTTTCGGGTAAAATGGGAGGTTTGTTGAGACGAGCCTTCGTTCGGAACCTGTTGTCAACCTGTCAATTGCAGTCTCTCAAAGCACGAATCTTAATGTAGGTCAACTAGGGTATGCTCTTGGCGCTGTTTGCACATCAATTAGGTCCCCTTGATCTCTGCTCTGTGTGTTATTCCCTTGAGCGAGAAGTCAAATGGACTGAGCTCTCGTTTTCTGAATAGCAATCGGAAACACTTTCAGTCAACTAGAGGATGAAGTCAACATTTGATAACTCACAGTCAGCTAGCTGAAATCCTGCTCAACTTGCTCGATTCATGTCTGACAGTGAGTCAGTTTAGACTTTTAGAACTCGGTAACTTTGCCATGATCAATCGAGCGACGAAAACCTTGTTGCGGGAAAATCTGCAAGGCTTCCAACTCCTGGCGAGAACTTGCCGAAGGGACATTCTACTCCAGCGATTGCCGTTTCCGCGACGAAGCTCTCTTGGACGGAGTAAGATTGTACAGCACCTATGTTCTGAAGCATTTTTTTTGGCTCTTGGCAAACGGTGTCGATCGTTGGACAACATCAGACCGATTGAATTCGGAGCGAAGGAACGCGAACGAACAGGTCTTCTGTATAGCTGTTCACACGAAGGAGCCTCCCGGCAGAGAAGAAAAGAACTGATTCGCCCCTGGAAAGATCAATAGCTTGGAGAATAGTGATTCCAACGATACAGAAATCATTCGTATCTTCTCGAATCTTCATCTGAGTGAATATGGGCTCAATCTTCGGGGACTCAAGCTTTGCCGATTCATTGCAGTTAGAGGTTCCAAGCTGAGCTGCTCAGTTTATTTTGATGTGGACTGATCCGGAATTGGTCGGAGAAAAGGTTGCGATACGGACTTTGTGGGAAATTCCGCATACGATCATTGATCATATAAAAATTATTCTGAGGTCCGGCGAGTCAGAACCAAGGCACCGAAGACTGGATGAGTAACTTCGATAGCCTCAACTAAAGGGACGTCTTCTGTGACGGCTACACTTCGGGAACTTGAGAGAACAGTTCGATGGTTCCACTCAAGACAAGCCTTGGAGCAGTACCCATCGGCGACTGCGTTGTCCGCAAAGTTCGATCATTTCTTTCGTTGAGAATCGTCGATTCGAACGGTCGCCGCATTCCACATCAAGGTGAGCCTTGTGATCCGGACAAGCCCTCGATCGGCTCCGATATTTTTGAGATGTCTACCCTCCTTGATCAGGATGTACTTCTTTAGGCGTTTTGACAATGACTGGCTGTTCTTAGACGGGTCGAAGACTCCTCAAACGTTCCGCAGGAGAAACTCTCAGAATATCTCAAAAAAGCAGCGCGAGTTTGACCATCGCCCTCACACGTGATGGGACATTGGTTTGACATCCGCGAGACTTTAATGTGAGCCTAAATAACTATTGGTACTAGTCCACTTGGCAGAGGGAGCCAAAAGGACTAGTACCTAACTATTTAGCTCTGCGTACCACTGGCTGACACCGCATCCCATCTGGGTGCGCTTTCTCACCTTCTGCCCTCTCTGACAGCGAAGCATCCATTCTGCAGACATATCTTGCCGAATGTACCATCCGAGAAAACACTCCCTCACCGGTTCGATGTATTTTGAGTGTTGTTCGCGACCAAAGATAGAACTTTTTCTGGTCGGAAAGCCATAGCATGGCCCACCAATTACCCAAGCCTTCGTCAGAGAGGTTGACATCCGCTTCCGGCCGGACACGAGTGCAAGCAGAAACTTTTTATCCCATAAGAGTATTAGCTCCTTACCCTCACCATCTTCCTCTCCCATCACAGTTTAGAACTATTGCTTCGACTCCTGTTGGCATCGTGTGCATGAACGATGCTTCGTCTTGTTTCAATCGAAATTCTAACTGATCGGAGAAATCCAACATAAGAATCAAGTTGCAAATCATGTCCTTAGTGGGAGCTATCGAAATGTGGAGTCAAAGTCCCTGAACTTGGACTCTCTGGGCGAAACAAGCTTCGTTGAAGTTTTTTGCTTCTAATATTTGAACTAGAAATTCGAAAGACCTCATTCTTTGCTTCCAAGGCTCATCGTGCTTGGTAGTTTTGCATGACCGCTATTTGGAATGGAGAGACTAACGGTGTGGCGAAAGTCGCTTCGTGAAGTCGCTGGTGCGGAGCCTGATCATATCGACTGCGTATTTTGCGATGAGAAACTAGCGGTCAGTTGAAGCTTTCGCTCCCGATGTCGGTGAACATGACTGAAGGAAACAGTTCCCAACGATGCGCCCAGGCGACTATTCGAAGCGGAAGCCGCGATGCTTTCCTTGAGCGATCGTTTGCTATTGGGAGATGGTGTTGCGATACACCCTTCATCGTTCAGCGCATGTTTTATTCCTGCGTTCTGTCGCGCGAATATAAGCAGACATGACCGCGTCATGGTCAGTGATTCGCAGAAAACTCATCTCCGCAGGATATCCTTTGGCGGCCCTGGTCAGTGAAACTATTGCTAGCGGTAGCCCAGCCTGAGAACTTCAGAGAAAAAACCTTATTCAGCTCGAGTTTGATCGGTGCAATTCGTGACATGGGCCGCTGGAAATTGTTCGTATTCAAGTTGACCTGCGCTCCGGCCCAGGAAGGAGGCTCGAGTTCAGCAGAAGTCATCGCTCGGGGAAAGTGCCGGCCCTTAGAAAAAGCTCACCTCCGATGACCACCCGCGGATACAAATACGAAAGAACGAGATACAGATATGCCTCGACCCTCACGATGGCGGAAGCACCGCAGACCAGTTAAAACTCCGCAAGTCTACAGTATGCTTCGACTCGAAGTCTGCTCAGTCTGCAGCGCCGTGCATAGACGTTTCTGTTTTCCAAGCTTATAAGCGAGTTCGTTAAGAAGAGTCGATGGCTGACTTTTCGTCCTAGAATGACGTTATTAAGGCAGAGCCATTGTCCGGCGGCTAGCACCGAGGATTATGAGGCAGCGCCCCGTAGAATAACGTTCTTTTCTTAGCTCGTGCCTTTCTTCTCACAACTGCGTGATAATGCTCACATCTCAATGAGAATACCGGAGAGAGTGTCTTTGGAATAGGCGAATCGGTAATCTGCTTCCCGGGGATGAATTTCACATCCGCAACGGAGCTTCTCGACTAAATTGAATTCCAGCATAGAGGAATCTAATGGAGACTCTGGACTCGATGAGGGAATGGTCGAAACTACATTCCTTCACGTCAGATTAGCATTTAGCCTCTGCTTATAATAAGAGCACATGGTGAGAGATTTTTCCGTTTGATGTCGAGTGTGGGCGCTGACCGTCAGAAAAAAGAACACCGTCTAGAGCTCATCTCCGATGTTAGGCAGTAATTCGATGATATTCTGAATATGTCGTGCCACAGAAATATTTCTCTATGGAATGACAGTCGGAAGATCAGCTCCGCAAGTGACCCCAACTGCCCCCGACGACTTTTCCTTACTGCTTTTCTCCATGATTGAAGAAGGCAAACGCCGTTGCTGAACCAAGAATTCAATAAAACGAGATTCTTCGATTGCAGCAAGGGTATCCCTCACGTCGTCGGTCACTGGTGGACGATGCGAAGTTTGAGACGCAGAAGAAACGAGAGCTCTCCATGGTGCTCAATGAATCGATTGAGATTCCTCCCGGCTTGGAATTGATCAACGAAGTATTCACAAATGACTTGAGTGAGTTCCTGATGGAGTCTCTAAGAAAATAGTTATTGAAAGTTCGAGAGGAGAAAGGAGAAGGGTTCCTCGCCTAAATACCGGCTTCTCGAAATACAGTTGAAACGGACACGCGCCCATCAACACATGTAGTCGTCACTCTGAAGAAAGGAGTCGAGGGTCTCGGTCAGGTGCTGAAACTTGTTGAGGTATAGAAGCCGAATTCGCTCTGGTAGCACCCAATATGAAGTTCGAGATCCCAATTCTTCATCATTGAAGACACGACAACTTCTTTCTCAGACACACCATGGTCATGTGGGTCACTTGGAAACACGACAGCCTCAAGCTGGCTGTGTGCATTACGAAGCGTTCCTCACACTTGAGATACAACGGCCTGACTTGTTGGAATTAACGAAGAGTTTGACTATAGAGGGCCTAGGTGACCTGAGAATAGTCAAGGAAATTTCTGCTGCTGGAGCGGGAGGTAACTGCATGAACTCTGATGTCATCTCGAAATTTTCACGGAAGATAGCTTTGAAAGCACTTATCTATGTGTTACAGATATTTGGTTCCCTTCTCACATTACGGACCTCGATTTCTGCACACACGTCCTCACCAAATTCGAACCTGATCTAGACTCCGACCATCCAGTAAGACTTCCGACCTGGTTTCAAGTGAAAATTGATAGCACTCTGTCCGCTGTCCCCGTGTTCACACCGGCGTGGCTTTCAGGGTTTCAACGATATCGCTTATAGAGCTCGGAGGAAGAAAATCGCAGAAGTCGCTTTCGATTACAAGGAGTGAGCAGTCGCTAAGCCTGACTCTGGTAGCTATGACATCATCTGATAGTTTGAATAAATTTTGAGAGCTCGGAGAAATTCGATATTTCAGAGGACAACCAATACCGGACGCGGAGTATACTCCGGACGAGGTTAAGACCTGGTGAGCTACGACCCTACGTTGCCTTCCTCCTCCTCGTCTTTGGGAGAATGGTCACGAGGCGAAGCATTGTACAAAGAACATAGAAAGTGCTCGCCCAAAGAGATTATGCGACAAGCCATTAATATTACAGGGGTTTCGTATACAACGAGGTCAAACGGCTCGCTCCAACTCATTCTTGCGCTGAGTTCAATCGTGGACTCAAAATTCTCGAGCAGGAAGTAGGCTATGGCCCACATGCTATCCCGCAACTTCAAGTTGTGTCAGACTTCCTCAAAAGTAAGGAGTTAACACGTGGAATGCAATCTGGTTTTCTTTTGGACTGCGATATCCTATCTGCCGGAGATAACTCTCAAAACGTTCCGTAGGAAAAAGCGGATTCCGACTCCGTCCCGCCTCTGGTCTCTTGACTGCCAGAGATTTCCTAGCATCTTTGGCTTTTCGCGTTTTTCAGGTACGATAAATCGATTATCGTTAGATGTTCCATCGAATTCAGGCGGCGTGTTTCCCTGAGAAGCTCACGTTGCTCAAGCGTTTTGAATCAATTAACGTGCAGTCGCGTTTCCCTTTCAAGTGCACTCAATATGTGCGCCACCCCTCGAATCCTGATCATTCCCCGGAGCCAGATTGCATACACGAGCTAATCGGGCATATTCCGATGTTTGCGAACCCGCAATTCGCAGAGTTCTCTCAAGATATCGGCCTCGCTTCACTTGGAGTCAGTGACGAAGACATAGAGAAATTGGCCACGGTGAGGAGTGCCTTTGGAGCTGAACGCCACTCTGTAATCTGTCCCTCTAGAACCATTTTAAAATGATGCCTTCCGTCATGATTCAGCTCTATTGGTTCACCGTCGAGTTCGGTCTCTGCAAAGAAGGGAATAATGTTCGAGCGTACGGCGCTGGTCTGTTGTCATCAATCGGCGAGATTCAACACGCTCTCTCATCGAAGCCCGCTGTGCTACCGTTCGATCCAGAGACAACAGCTGTCCAGAAATATCAAGATCAGGAGTATCAACCCACTTACTTCCTTGCTGAGAGTTTCCTTGATGTTCAAGCTAAGTTCAGGTGAGAAGCACATTCAATTGGTTCCTCGTTTCCTGAAGACTTTCGGAAGAACAATGAATTCAACTAATCTGTTTATCTTCACAGGGAGTATGTCAAGAAGAATATTCGACGTCCTTTCGGGGTTCTCTACGACCCCTATATAAATTCAGTTCTCATTTTGGCGACGCCTCAAGAGGTAAATTGTTTTGAGGTTCAGTAGATGGATCGGATATCTAATGTTAACTAATGTCCATTTTATGCGCATTCATTTTGACCTGAAAATTAGCGATAGTCTTACTGGTTTAAATATGTCCACAGGTGTGCAAAGCCATCGACAAATTGCAAAGTCAACTATCCTCTCTGTATTTATCGATGCAGGATCTGCTCTTCAACAAAGGAATCATCAAAAGCATTTAGACCGATTGATATTCAATGATGACCGTGAACAACTCGAATTCAACCTCGAGAGAAAGTTCACGGGTTGCGGCTTTCCAAGTCCTCGCCTCCTTAGTGGTTGAATTGATTTCTCCTACATTCTTTTACGGGATGGTGTCATGTCGACTGGTCATGGACTCCATTGATCAGCAGCCCATGTCCTCCCCCAGCAGCAACTAAACGATAGATTCAACATATACAGGAGGGTTTCGCTGAAAAAAAGTCGGGCAACATAACGCTGCAGACCGATTCAAAGATGAGAATGACGATAAACTGGCATTGATTATTATTTCCAGGCGAACAGATTACGTGACAATTTTGTCACCAATATTTCGTCAATTCATATCGTATTGACAGAAATATCGCAACCAGATTACCAATGGTCTTTTTCGAGAAGAATGGTTGCCGTTGTTGACTCCACAAATATCACTACAGGCTCATGAGTATTGTTAAACCCCTAGATTGTTCATATAGAGTTAATGAGCGAATGTCGCTTTGGGAGTGACGAAGTTGTGATGGTCAGTTCGAGAGGAGCCGAACGCGAACTTCAGGATTGAAATGTCAAAGCCTCAGTTGCGCAAAAAATCGGTCCTAAAACGCTTTCGAATCCTAAAGCTGTCCCACCGATCGTGACCGTCACAACCGCTCCCTGTGTCGCCAGACTAAGGAGTCGAGAGCTACGACTGTTCCGTTTCGTTAAAGCTCCCTGTTCGTTGTGGTGACTTGATAGGGAGTTTCTCGCTTGCGGGGCTTAGGGAGTACGATTCACGCTTCGTCGACTGCGAGTAGAAGAACTCAGCAGTTCGTAGAACTGCGGACGGAAAAACGCGACCGTTCCTTGAATAAACGAACGAGCTATGCTGTTACGTCATGAAAGTGACCACTTCCGTTCAATCAATTTCAATTGAATTCGAAGGTGTACATATTGTGCTCTACGGCGGCCACTCGAAGGTTCAAGTTGTAAACTGCGACGCTCACTCGATCATTATCATATAATATTGTCGCAACGGAACGCCCAGTGTGCCGCTGAGGAAAATTCCTTTCGCTCGGGTTGTCATCGGTGGAATTTCACCCCCCGCGAGAAAAGTGTCTCTCAGTCAGAATTATCGAACACTTCCTCGAATTTGAATAGAATGAGCGATAGTCTCCAGTCTCCAGTCTTCAGGTGAGCCCTATCGCAGGAACGGAAATAGGAATAATTTGTGCTCCGGTACATTTTACACAGCCCGGGTTGAGTGTCATCGGAGTCTCGGCGTCGGAAACGCAGCTGAGTCACGGTAAAAACCCAAGAGCAAGAGACCTTCCCCGACATCCGTATGAAGAAAAAGTCTCTGGAAACGAGGCATATACCCCACAGGTTGGACCTTCGACATTTTAGAACATAGGGTGTGCTGTCAAGCCTGGTGCAGTTACGTCGGTCGAGTGGATGATTCTCTGCCTCATAATGCGGCGAGGGCGAGCCCAGGATGGTTATAGGAGGGAGGGGCGGCTGCACATTGTCAGCAAAATTGATAGATCTACAAGAAAGTAATCATCACTTCCCTCTGCTCCCAGGGCAGGGGGAGAAGTATGAAGAGAGTCTATGCAGAGAGATCTTCACGTCCCTCAATCGCTCCCAACAAAAATCATCATCGTCGATGTCGTCTGCTATGGGAGATAAGCGAGCCCAGCTTTAGATTGAGAACCGTTCATTATCGTTCTCCGCAACCACTTGGTGCCGTTCTCTTGGAACGGGTAGCTAAGACACTGCTCTTCACTTTCCAAATGAAAACCGTTCCTAGATTCCACCGTTCCAAATAATTGGATGTCTATCTCGTGGTGCGTCGTGGTTGCGGTGTGTCCGGTAAGCCGATATTGTTGTGTTCCACGCACGACGACAGCGGCTCCACGAGAATCATCCGTCTGCAGCGGTAACACGGGAATCGAATTGGAACACAACATTTCTGATTGACAACTCTGATCCGTATACTCAGAGCCGCTGAGTCGTCCCGTGTTCTTGTCCGAAGGGGGTTCGAAACAGTCAGTGAGTTCAAATAGATTCAAAGAAAAGTTGAAGCATATTCAGAAATTCAATGCGTTTGCAGGTATAAAAAATATAGGCCCCGGAGGTTTCCCAAATCTATTGCCCATTTGAATGCACGCTGTCCGCGGCAGTCGAAAATTGAACTCCGCCTTACTAAAAAGCTTCTGCTTGCCCGGGCTAGGTTTTCCAAGTGGGGACACCAGCGGTCCATTACCAGATTTCGACCTCCCCTGATTGCTTGTGTACACCACATAATGTTATCTGTGCGTTCATTCCTATGTGAAGAAGACTCTCTGTTGACTCCACTGTCATTTGCAGGTTCCAAGCTTCATTATGTCAGAGTTCAGCGGACGGGGTCACGCTCGTCACAAGAGACCGCCGGGACTTCACAGAAGGTATCTGAGTCCCATCAAGTCCTTGTCGAGCTCATTTGCAGGAACTTAGTTCTTCTACAAAACCTTGCTTGAACCTTAAATATTTCGGTCCTCCATAGATTCCCTCAAAGAACCCCAGGGGATGACATCGTACAGCGTGTTGGCGCTCAAGCAGAAGTTTCCGAACAACCAGACGATGCTGCGGATTCTGCGCTGCACGAACCCTCAGCCAACGAATGTTTCGTTTGTTGCCGCGAAATAGACGTATTCGCGGTCGGATTGTGCGATCATCCCGTGTGTCACGTTTGTTCAACAAGGTATTCTCAGATAATGTACGGAATTATCATCAAATTTCAGACCGAATCGTTCTTTACTCGTTTGCTTTCGTTTCGATTGGTCACAGGCTCCGAGTGTTGTGTGAGACGAACGAGTGTCCGGTATGCAGGGCCGACATGGAGGAGGTATTCTTCGTTGAAAAAGTTTCGGCGTTTGAGGATTTGAAAAAAAGCAAATTCCATTCAAAGGTATGCGAGCACTTTGGGTAGAGTCATGTACTCCTGGCTACGGGAACTCGTCGGAGTGACGCTAACTATTTTCCAGATGGATCAATTCGGCATATCTTTCGAGAATGCGGAGATCGCTGAAAAGTACACAGAACTGCTAACAAATAAATGTGAGTATTCTGTAGTATAGATGTCGATAATCATCTTCTCGTCATCTTCTGCTCCGTCACGTAAAAATCCGCCGCCGCAGGTAACGAATGTATTCGTCGAGCTAACATATCGGAGCGTAGCGGAGAACGCAGTCATCCTCCAGAGTGCTATGAGAACTTCGAAGCTTTACGGGATCATGTGCAACGAGACCATAAGAGACATTACTGTGATCTTTGCGTCGAGCACCTCAAGCTCTTCACGTTCGAGCGACAAGCTTACTCCAAGAACGATTTGCGCAGGTGAATCTTTCATTCCATCGCATTCGATCCGATAGTTGTACAATAGAGTTGTCACTCCGAACCCGAATGAGGTCCGTTGTTACCAAATCGAGCTCGAAAGTTATTCAATGAGCTCTCTCTCCCTCTTTATTTAAGACACTTGCGAGAGGGAGACCTAAAAGATAAATCACATAAAGGTCACCCACGTTGTGATTTCTGCGATATTCATTATCTCGACAAGGATGAATTGTACAGACATTTGAAAATTGATCACTACTCTTGCTTCATCTGCCAACGAGGGAACGCCGCCTGTCGGTTACAGCAGTACTACGCTCAATACGAACATTTGCATCAACATTTTATGAGGTATATGAAAACTCTTAGAAACGAATAGAATCCATGAAACGCGAAGACGTGCAGTTCGAGAGATAACCAGGAGTTTGATCCTCTCAGAGATCATTTCGTTTGCGACCAAGGAGAATGCGCAAGCGAACGATTCGTAGCCTTTGAAACGAAACTGGAATACAAGGCGCACGTTGCGACGAATCATTCCGATTCGCTCAGTAGAGAAGAACAACGAGCTGCCAGGTTGGTTTCCGACCACTTGGAAAATGCTTTTCATGGAATTCGTCCGATTCGAATCTTCAATGACCCTTTTCTTATATGAAATCCGTCTGTTCACAGGGACTTGGCGGTCGACTTCGCGATGTCTCCACCAGCTCGGGATAATTTTCGAGGCGACGGTGCCAGTGCGGGATCGCGTAGGGGAAACAGAGACAATCACAGGGACCGCATGAAGTCTGGCAGAGAAAGGTTACAATTCTAGGGTTTCATGAGTGAAAATTGTCGTTTTCCTTTAATCGCACCCGATCTCATGAAAGCTTGTTGCTTTCAGGGGACGACGTCCCTCGCCCGAAACTTCCCCAAATCATGATGAAGGAGCTTTCGCGGCGCCTTCGGTTGACACGACGTCAACTAAGGACTTCCCAAGTTTATTGGGGGACTCCGCGGTCAGTCGGCCGCTGATTCCGACCCCCAGATATTCGGCGAGAATGTCGCTGGTAAACTCAGCTGAGGAGTTCCCGTCTCTCGGCAATCCTGCGAATCCCTCTGCGTCCTCCTCGCAAACGTGGTTCAAGCCAGTCACCAAGAGCAAACCGAAAGCAAGTCCAGCGGTTCCAAAAACGACTCTCACGCCGTTGTCTGCGGTTCGAACCGCTCCGCTCCCACCGAAAGCTCCAAATGTTAGTATTTTTGGCACCAGCTGGATCATTGCTTTGCTGGCTCTCGAGATGATGATTTAATGTTTTCCAGCCGAAAACACCTTCGGACGTGTTCCCCAGTCTCCCTCAACCTGCTGGTGAATCGGATTTCGGTAAAGTTCTCAAACCACTTGCCAAAAAGAAGACCCCCAAAGCACGACCAGTGAAGGCAGTCCAGGAGAAGCGGCCGGTCGTAGGAAGTAATTTCAGTGTTCAGATGAACACCTCGTCCAAAAACAAACAGCAGAATTCATCATCAAATGATAAGGATGTCTCGAAATTTTCAGCGTCCGCTCGGGTGAGGACAAACTTTTTCCAGGTGTTCTCAGCCTCGGGAATTTTAGATGCACCATGCCTTGCATTTTGAGGAAACGACAGGTTTTTAGAAAGTCTTTCGTTTTTCAGTCGGCTGATAACTGCATCGACGAGCTCACAGCCGGTGTCAGCCAATTAAATAGTGTGAAGACTCATGACAACCTCGACAGCTTTGAACTGAATTCTTCCGGCGCGTCCTGGGCTGCAGACACACACGTCAATCGGCCTGTCCCAGAAACACAACCGTTCCGAAGTGAAAAGAAGGTATGAAAACCTCAACAGTCTTGAGTCCTTCGACCGTCCTCCAACGGTCCAACTCGTTTTCAAAATTGAATTCTCTCCGAACCCAGATCAAACAGAAGATCCCGAAGCAGGAAGACTTCCCTTCGCTCGGTCCCGCAAAACCTGAGCTCGGAGCTCCCAGTAACTTCCGACCGATGAGATCGAAATACAAAGGAATCAAGGTTCGCGAACTCAGTCATTGGTGTTTTGCTCCTCTCAATCAACAGCCTAAATCCGTGAAACTTTTCTTCGGGAACATCACGTTACCAGAGATGAGTTCCCGATAAGACTTTCGATGAATTATGGATAAAGTTGTCTTTCTAATCCAGCCGGGAGAACTAGGTCAAGAGAATCGGTCTAGCGACGACTTCATCCAGCCGCCGAACTTTGCCAAAAGGACTACCGAACTCATGGGTAGGTTTGCCTCAAGCGACTATTCGCGACAGAACTCTCACCGTTGAATGATGGGAATTGAAGACGTTGAATAAGTTCTCTTTGAATACAATCAGTGGTGCAAGACATAATTATTTCGTTCTCAGGATTGCTCAAATTGTTGCTCAACGGCGATGCCGAACACGTGACCGAGTATCGCCTGGCAATGACGAACTTCCGTAAAGGTTTCACATCCGGGGAAGAGTTCGTCCACAGCTGTTTGCAGCTTTTTAGTGATACTTCCGAGTTCACCAAAGTGAGTGTCCGGATGAAACTTTTACGCTCTTCGTGGTACATTTAGTTTCATCGTGCAAGGTGGAGTCGGGTGTGCTCAGTATGAACTTTCGATAGCCCATCTCAATCCTCGTTCCAGATTTTCGTGGAGCTTGTATGCCTCCTTCCGGACGTGGAAAAGCAGAACGAGCTCATACTACTGTACGACAATCTGAAAACGGAGTACGGCCCGCAGAAAAAAACGAATGCTCGAGAGTGGACACGGTGCTCCGAGTGTGGACAGATCACCATTCCCGAGGATTCTCAGACTCACCAAAAGGCTCACTGACAATGAGATCTATCTAGACCCGATATGTCCGATAATTTGTTCAACTTGCACGCTTGGATAAGCACGCAACTGCCACGTTGAGAAGGGGGCAAGAGAAGCTCCTCTCGGCTCGATCCCCTCTGAATCCACATACCTTTCTCAATTTGTGAGTCAGTGAATAGAACGACTATCGATCGACGAAACTCGGTTCATATGTGCGACGATAGATGAATAGGGGACACGGGCGAGGAATCGTTGCGGGTCTTATCGAACACGTTTGTTGGCATGATGTCTTGCATCGCGTTGAAATTATTTAATTGTTGGAGTGAGATTTGTCCTTGACCGGATTTGCATAACGTTGAAATAAAATTTAGGATCCTGAAGTTGGAAGTTTTCGATGATCATTTGATACTTTAGATACGTTCGCTACAGCTCGTCGTTCACGTTCTTCACGTTCACCGAGGTGCCGACGCCAATATGGTGCTGCAGAATCCGACGCCACTGGACCTGTCGTTTTAGCTTGAATTACGGAGTTCTTTCGGAATTCACATTTTCATCAATAACTCATGCCGAGGCGGACAAATTCTTCAGTTTACACCCATTCCTCCTGGAAATCCTGGATCGCCAAAGCGGCGGCGGAAATACGGCGATATTTACGTGGTTTTTAGACTCGGGGTCCACTTCACGCTCAAGAAGTTCACTGGAAATCCGTCGACATAGACTTTTCCAGTCCAGCAGTCCACTTTCTTCTCTAGGAGCTCATTTCGGGCAAAAATGATGTTGAGCTCGTAGTCTCTTAGCGCTTGTTGCTGTCAACGGGTATTCGTCATGCTAGTAGTTATATATTCCGTGACTACGGCGTTACGGGGACCGTCCCTTTTTCTGCGGGTCCCTGGAAAGACTCTTTCATTGTTGCTGATGGTGTGGTCGACAATATCCCCAAGGACACTTGCGCCCTATCCAGGGGCATAACTAGGCTCTGTGCCGTCTAGGGCGGATAGTCTGAAATTTTGAAAGATGCCGCCCGCTGCGCTTGCTCGGAGAAGATTCCGGAAATATGTACAAACCAAAAAAACAGAAACAGGAACCAAAAAGCTGCCCCTTGGGCCTCCAGAAATGTGCCGCCCCCCCCCCCCTTAGTTACGACACTGCCCCTAACTCCGATTGATCAATGAGCTCTTGAGAGTGTCGGCAACTTCTCTACGCGGTTGAAGAATCGACCTCAGCCATGTGGATGTCGCAAACCTTTCGCGACACTTTGAAACCATGTGAAGCTTGATATGTATCAGTGTATAGAGGTTAAGAGTTGTTTAGCGATCAAATGAAGACAAACATGAACGTGAATGGAACCCTGTTTTCAAGGAATTGTTTTTCTTTTAATACATCACAGATGCCGGTTCGTAACTGTCGTATACGTACACTCTTCAATAACTGACAATTTCATGCGGAATCGCAATAAATATATTGTTACTCTGGAACGAATCCTATCAAGGATGCAAAAAGAGAACACATAGTTGTTCCTGGCTTCGAGGCCGGAACTTGGTTTGAAAGCACAGCTTGTGGAGCTCATTCCAGCTCAAGGAAATCACAAGAGCTTCCCATCACCAAACTATCGAAAAAACGAAATAGATCCGAAGTCGTGTGGGAAGCCGGCTTACAATCGCGAATGGATGTATATGAACGACTAATTCCGCGCGGTGACCGCATGTCGAGTCCCGCGGGCTAAACTGCGAGACTGTCTCTGGATGATTGATTCTCCGAGAGTCCACAATTCAGCAGAAAGTTGATCGCACCCTCGTAGATGATCTCTCAGAGACCGTGACGCAATAAACAAAATAAGCCTCGGTTTTCCGGACGGTTTCATCCGCAGCTCTTTCCGAGGAACGATGGTTTAGATCACACAACTCACGGTCGCTGAAGGGAATTCAGGTAGTCAGTCGATAAGGGAGTAAATGCCGAATGTTGATATGCAGAAAGTCTGTCGGAGTAACTTGCCTCAGACAGTTCAGGAATCGGATTTTGAACTTTGCAGGTAAACTGCACATATCGAGGATGACGTGAAGCTTCGATGGCGCAGTCACGTATATCCAAGCTTGAGATCAATTGACACTTTTCTTTTTCAGCTCCTGGAGCCTAAGCGCTGCGCGCAGGGTTTGCTTGGGAGCTGATCGACGTAGACGTTCCGATACTGATCACGAGAGTCTCACCATCATTCTGCTCTGCTACAGGTGCCACGCTCACAACACTGCTGCCGTGATTGTCGCGACTGCCAGCACTGACTTTAACATTGGAAATCGCAGGCTCGATGTGATCGACGGTTGTGTGGAATGTCTCGGGCAAGTTCGGCTCCAACTGAAGAAGCTCTGTGCTCCGAGGCTCTTTCCGTCTACTTCCATTGAATTTCCCCGGCGATTTCAGGTTCAACAGAATTTTGCCGGAATTTCTGAGCATTGAGCGAGTGATAACGCCACTCACAACGTTTCCGCTAGTAGACGGCACATTCGTTGAACACAGATTTGGATTTGATTCTCCAGCCGTGTGGAGAGGTTCGTTAATTACGCCACCACCGAAACCCATGGGTTCTGGGGTGTCAGAAAACACTGAAGCTTCAGCGGCTCGCCGCTTCAATGGGTGTGCGCTGTCGGCAGAGATTGACGCACTCGGCGCTACTAGATCGCAGACGGTCGGACCAGTGGACATAGGTTCAAGGTGGACGGTAGATTCAACGCAAAGAGTTCCTTCCTCTTTCGCTCTCGGCGACTCCGGTGCGGTTTCTGAAGATTTATCGTGCATGGATGAAGAAAGGCGTAACGCATCTCGATATGAGAGCAGACTCGGACTGAGTGGAAGGATAGACGAGCGAATAGATTCAGTTTCCGAATGATTCGATTTTGAGCTCTCATATTTCTTGTAGACAAGCTTCCGTAGGTGATCCATGACGGTGGCATTCCTCGAATCTCTATCTTGAGTTTCAAGCCAGTGCTCTTTCTTTTCACAGTTAGCGGAGACACTCCGATGAGCTGGGGTCTGACTTGACGATTTCGACTCTCTTAATCTGCTCTGGGAATCTTGTTTCTTGTCCTGTGCCTGTTGAGGAAATTATCCAAAATCAGCGTGACGGCTCGGAAAGTGAGGAATCGGGCGGGTCTCTCTTACTTTGACATCAAAACCTCAGATGAGGAGCGGAGCGCGAAGAAAACTCACCCTTTCGTCGAGAGGACTGCGTTGATTCTCCTTCAGGAGCCGTTCAACAATAATCATCAGATCCGGACTGAGAAGACTCGCATGATTTGTAAAGAAGGAGTCTGTCTCAAGGAACGCCTGTTCTCGTTCGCGAAACGACTGTTGTCGCTGCTGTCGGCCCAACAATGGGAGCTTCCTGATCTGAATAACCGTGGCGTCATATGATTCGAAGCTACCGTCGACACTTGGGCTCGTCGAGGGTTCGCTCTCGACATAACAACCACTTTCGTTTTCGTCCTCTTCGTCGAGCAGATCCAAAAGCTCGGTTTCGGCATCACTTTCGAGCGATGGGTGACTTTCGCTGTCGCTTTCGTCGCCATCCCAAGTGGCTGGAACGTCAGAAGAATCATTGTTAAGAGACTCTGACCGAGCTGCGCGAACCATGATCTGCGTACAGAGTGGAGCCCCCGGAGAGTCGTGCGAGTGCAGTCTTGGGGAGCTCAAGTGATTTCTGCCTCCTAAGCACTGCTTCCACCTTCCTCGCATGTGCGCTCGTCTCTTTTCCTCTCCCTGTCCTGTGCTTCCTCTCCCTTGGGTCTGTCTCTCTTTCTGCTCGTTCTCCGACTGTCAGACAAATTGTTTGACCCAAAGACACAGAATGCAAAGTTGTTACAAGCCCATCGGAAGGAAGCCTTCATCAAGAAGATCGCGGAAAGGCGACCTCAAGTGAAGCGTACTCGCGGGAGTGGCAGCGAGCTCACTTCGGTTGACAAAATAATGACTCAGCGGCACGGGTCTCAGCATTGATGCCACGCCGAATTCGGCACTTTGGAGATGAGAACCGAGACCGGCCTTCATCCCTACGTTGCCATAGACGAGCTAGAAGAATCCCGATCAAATCCACAAAAGGAGAATAGTCTCAACCTACCGGATACAGATTGCACCGATGCGTGATCCCTGGACGACGCTAGGGCGAGCGCGACGAGATCACAGAACCTGCGTCGCTGATCCTCATCTTGGGGCGAATAACAGAAAGAACGTGTTTCATCACTGAAATCAAATTTGTATTTAGCAGTGTGTATTCCAATGAATTCACCCGAAGAACTTTATCGCGCCTTCTCGTCGGCGCAGCCCAAAAACTCTCTCGATCTTTCTGTACCCATTTCAAGGATCGCATACCTCGGCCTGACCCGTTTCTTCCAACTGTGGTCGACCGACTTTCAGGCGCGCTTCAAGACGTCTTTTGTGGCGTACTCGTTGGAGTCCCGCAGTCTCTCATTTTAATGTGTATATTGCCCTCGATTGTCAGTGATATTATATTATCGAAGAGTTGATAGTTAATATACCGTACTAGCCGTCTGCCGTTCGTCTGCCTAGCTGAGAACGAAAATTCGGAGTGATATGAAGACAAGAGGGCTATGAGGTCCCCATGTTATTTCTTATAGACGACTCCTAGCGGTTCATTGAATCGCTTGGAGATTGCGCAGCATGCACGGAATCGGACCCACACAAGTGCCGTAAGAATCTCTTGTGGAGGGCTTCAGAATGCCACCTTCGCGATCCCGGTACGGTCTCTCCCGAGAATCAGGCAGCCATAACAAAGCGTAGCATCGAATTTAAATCACCCTGTAGATTTCGATTTCGGCTAGGTTTTCATTTCCGTACCAAACAAGGTTCACAGGACGGAATGAAGTCCCGCACCGTGATCAGCGACCTTGAAAACCGCCGACTAGCTATTCAGACCGAACCAGAGCTGAGAACTGGTCGACAGAGAGATTTTTTTTCACATTTTCGACCGATCATTTCATTTTTTTATAAATGACAATAATCGGAAAAGGGGCAGCTGGCATGGTGCGCTTTTTTCTTCGCCCGGACTGCCCTTCCACTGTGCAAAGTTTCGGTCAGATCGCCGGGGGACATGCCGTGCACATCCCTTGTCAGTAACATCGGGAACTCTGCTTTTTGGATCGGCCCGGAGCAAACTTGAGAGATTTGAATCAAACAACATTCAAGGGTTGACACCGGTGTGTCGGTGTGGGCGGCGGTTTCCCAGTCGGGCTTCGCTGCGACAGTTCATTGGGCGGCAGATTCTTTTCCGCGAGAGTTGAACTTCTGCGCCGAAGTCGAGGACTCAGTGCCCCGAACTTTCCTTCCGTAGATTAAGCAGAACCCAAGTTTCATTGCAATTTGCCGGAGTCCACGATATTTCAATATCAGAAATCGGCGTCCAATATCACGAGTTTCAAAGGTGTCTCGAATCCCTCCCTCGGAGCTGCTTGATGACTCAAATG
The DNA here is from genome assembly GCA_021527715.1 of Neoseiulus cucumeris. Lineage (NCBI taxonomy): Eukaryota > Metazoa > Arthropoda > Arachnida > Mesostigmata > Phytoseiidae > Neoseiulus > Neoseiulus cucumeris. Next base: position 60,893 of record JAJSRV010000019.1, read on the forward strand.
AACACGATTGACAACTTGGCAACCCTTTGGTCACCGTTCTCACTTGTCCATCTTCCCTATCTGAACACTTGAATGTGCGCCGTAATCAAACTCGGGATCGTAATCTAACGCAGCGCATTTCAACCCCGTATACGATAGTCGTCTTCGCCTCNGAAGCCGAATACGTGCGTCGTATGTCTCAATTTCCATACCATATCATCGTTTCTGCGTTCTATCAGTGGCCGGCCTGAACTCGCGATGCTGAGACAATAAGAGTACATTTGCATATTACATGTACCGACGAGACAGTGCATTTCATTCGCTACGTCATCTAACAGCAGCGAGCAATCGATGGCCTTGAGAATGAAATGCGCTCGCCACACGGACTGTGTGCAGAGCCCAAAGTAAACTGAAGTTTCGTCGAGAACTAGTCGAGAGAGTGATGAGTGGAAATATGATTGACTGTATCGGAGCCACGACGAGAGAACCTTCGAGAACGTCCGAGATTCGTTAGTTTTGAGAGAGTACTATTGTTCGCCTAGCAAAATGTACTCACTCATCAGATGAGTCGTAGCTCGAACCAACGATGCTCCTGTTGTTCTCCGGTTGATGAACTCGTTTCATTTCTGGAAGAAAACACATCAGATCGTTCTCACTTTGGGCATTCATTCGCCGCTCGAGAGGAGTTCGAATCGCTCGCTCGCTGTCAAAGGTGCTCTCAGGCCTTTAAAACCGAAAGGAGCCGTTTCTCGCGTTCAACCATCCTGGGAAAATTCACGCCTTTGAAATTGAATCGCCAAGATTTCTACTTCTTACGCGTAACGGAGAAACAAAGGGAAATCATGACAACACGAAGAATCCCTACAGTTCACGAACAAAACAGCAACCTCGACGCGATAGATTCCCTCAGACAACAGTTGAGCCAGTGGTATTGTTGAAACACCTGATATTGCCGCTTTTCTGAGCGGTTCGAGTTATCGGTCGTAGAAACCAAGCCCCAACACTCTCTGACATAAAAAGTAGATATACCTCCCGGCGTGCCGAAGTGCACTGCGCTCACCTTACTAAAGAGAACGGTGGAAACACCCATAGAAACAGTGCCAGACACCGGATGTCTCTCATGAATTCAATGCCCGAAGAGAGCGATTCCCCTTTTCTCAAGTTTCGTTGAGCACGCACAAATAACACGGTGTGTAAAAAAACAAGAAAATGTTACTGAGGCACTTCAGCGGCATCGCCGCGCCATCAGTCGCACAATACACTCGATGAAGTTTCAACTCGTTGCAACCTTATTCCGGTTAGTCACAATACCGACATAACACAGCCAGCAGGTAGTCGGTTGTTCGAAATACTTCAGAGGGGCGCGCGATGAGTGACACGGACCCCTACTATCGACCGTCAGTTACTCCGCCATTCTGTCGGACAGACGGGCTACGACAGCGTGGTCGCGCCGCCATCTTGTTGGGAAAGGAGACCAGAGTTAGCGAGAGTGAGAACGAGGAATGAATGACGTCTCTTACTGACACTTACACGAGTTTTTTGAATGCGCACCAGGTACTCAAGAATGGAATTCCTCTGGAGTGCAAGGATGGTTATCTGAAGCATACGTCCCAGAGGAGACCGGCGAAAGCGTCACGAGAAATATGATTTCTTCTCTTTTTGATCTCCGGGAAGTGAATTCCCTGGAAATAGATCCTCATGATTCTCTCCAGAGTGAAAATCCGATCCTTGAGGGTAATCGAACAAACTACACAGACTCACAAACGCACCTAATCCATCACGAATCTTATTGTTCGACACATCCGTTTTTCGCAAAGATGAGTCAACTTATTTTCATTCCCGCAGATCAAGTGCGGTGCCACTTGTCACTTGGTTGGACGCAGCGTTGAAAAGTTGCAGGAACATTCTTCGACTCTGTCGAAATGCAGATGGTTGGGGTCCCCGAAGTGATGACTCGACGTCGGCCCAAGACAAGGAGAGCGGAGAAATGCGGAAAGAATGGGTGAAAAAATATTCGAGAGATGGGCCCATCAAACCGTCTTTAGGTCGGATTGAAGATACTGTTACTGTTCCAATTTTTTTCTGGTCAATTCTTGATCATTTGGCAACAGACGTTGACGGGCCGAAAAATTTCCATTTCAAGACAAGCGGATCAGATTTGTCTCCTCTTCCCGCTCGCAGTTTCGTTGGGCGTAGAGCGGTACAATCTTCGAGATGACGGTTCTTGCTGATCGGTCACAGGGGAACGACCCGCGTCTCCACCACTCGTGAGAATGTCGATTGAAAACACTGAGCTATGGGCTGGTGATCGTCCGAATGGCCACCAGATTGAAAAAGCGTAAACGCGCCTTTCCTCTCCACGTAATGTAAAAGGAAAAAAAATATCGGGAAGTTGCGCCAATTGTCGCGCGGTCATTCTCGGGCTTTTCATATCGGAAATTCCATTGAAAAGCAGTGGAATCGAGTTTTGATCGGTCAAATTGAGCGTGACCCTCACTCCCCTCGTCATAACCAGAGACCGACGCGCGAGAGATTTGCAGCTAAGGACCGGGCGAGGTTTTTTTGCGCCGTTGGCGTTTCGAATTTCGAAGCCAGATAGTAAACAGATGAAACTCCGATATCCGCTGAATCGGCGGATCAGAGCCGATTGTGGTTCAGTTGTGGCACTATATGCACGGAGGGAAATTCTTTTCCTTGAGCTCTCTCTGATCGTACGCGATCCCCTCACCATGGACTTGAGCATACACCCGCCATCTCAATCGTGGATGACAAATTGGGATCCCGATCCCGGCTTCGCATGAGGGCCTCACGTGGTGTTGGTGCTTTCGATGTGAGCCCCCGGGCTAGTTGGAGTGGTTCTATGACAATAACAAACAGAAGAGTTAGAGAACTGTTTGTTATTGTCATAGAACCACTCCAACTAAGACACTGTACTCGGGATCAATCAGCTGGCTGGACGAATCGTCGGTGGAAAAATCGAACAAAAGATTCAGACATGAGTTCGGTCAATACGGCGTCGCAGAATTCTCCTGAAACGATTCTTTTCGACTTGCTGTATTCACAGCTACCGCGATACTTCTCGGAATCAATGCAGCTTGATCTGGTGAGCTCAATATAGTTCTCATCATAAAACTCATCACATGTTTTAGACATAACGACTAAAGAGATCAAAACGAAGAGCTCGTAAGTGTCCAACCTTGAGGCCATTCAGAATACACACAACAACCAGTCAGATAAAATTTTTCCAGAACACAAAGGTCTCAAAACTGGAACAAATAGGATTCGAAACGGGATATCGTTTGGTCGAGCGGCTCACCAAAGACAGTCCTCGCTTCAAATGTGATCTAGATGTTGTCAAGTTCATTTGCAAAGAATTTTGGTCCGTTCTATTCAAGAAGCAGGTGAGCGAAGGGTTTTGATCCATTATGCTGCCTTCGGTGAGACACTTGTCGGTTGCTTCTGCCGCGAAATGCGATTTTATTATGATATATATATTATTTCTTCAGGTGGACAATCTCCGGACGAATCATCAAGGAGTCTATGTTTTGCAAGATTCCAAGTTCAGATTCCTGTCAAGCATGTCTGCCTCATCGCAGTACATGGCCTCGACACCTTGCGTGAGTAGGATGGCCAACTGCATGACGCGCGGTGCAATATTTCTTTACTCGAAAGCAGCAGTGACCCAGAGAACCCGGCTAATTTAGTTGCAATTTCAGTATCTGGCTTTCCCCTGTGGACTGATAAGGGGGGCGCTATCAAATCTCGGTATAACGTCGGTGGTGACGGCAGAAGTCACCGACCTTCCCAGCTGCAAATTCCAAATTCAGGCACAGGCATCATAAAAAGGCGATTCAAATAGAATGTGACTATACTGTTATAGGTATTGAATAAAATGATTCAGGTCCAAACATCGAGTTTTATTCGGTTCTGCTTCAAGAGCTCTGTGACTAGTTCCGGAGCGTTCTAGTCGTTTAGAATCCCCTTCAATGCTTCGAGCGTCTCTGCAGCCATGGTGTTATAATCGCCACAAATAAGGATATGACCCCCGCAGCAATTGATGATTCGAATGAAATCGTCACAGTGATCCGGAATCGCGGACTGTATGTATCCCTCCTTCGGCTCTGCACGAGACTGCCTCAAAACAACTCGGAATCCCAATTCCCGAGCTTTATCGAGACTAAACAAACCATCATTGTTGATGTCTCGGCAGCCGTAGAAGATCCATCGCTCGCATTCCGTTACGAACAGATCAGATTTTACAAGCCAATCTAGATAAGCCTCAAAGGGCGCTATACCGGTTCCATGGCAAATGAAAATAAACGGGGTATAGTTATCGAGGGGAAAAGTGAAACCACGGACATTTTTCCGCTTATAGCAATGCACAATGAATGTAATCGCGGATGACACACCGCGATCGTTAACGTCTTGAATTGAAAGATCGTCCAAAGCCTTATTTAGGCTGTCCATCTCTTCAAAATATGTCGAACATTGACCCATCAGCGTCCTGCCCCGCGACTGAAAAGTCAGCGGTCGATATATGATCCTGACACTCTGAGAGTCATAGTTCGCCACCGAATAAAATCGAGGTCCCAATCTCGAGAGGTTTTCAACAAGAACACTCAAACCCGGCATACAAAGTGGGAAGGCTTCCAAAATATCAAAAATCATCATCCTGTCCTCAAGAATGCTTTTCTTGTATAAGTCGGCCCTCGAACACATCTCATGGAGTTTCCTCCGATCTTCGGAGTCTTGAGGACAACAATCACCGAGGATTTTCAGGAAAACTTTCTTCAAGACAGTTCGCAAGTCGACTACGTGAGTGAGAAGGTGCCGCACTGAGCATTGTCTAGGTACATACTGAAATTGACGTTCGAAACGTTTCTTGCAAGCATCATTTCCGATCGGAGAAACTTCCAATGTTTCCGAACCCGTCATTCCCAGCAAACGGAGTGTTTTCTCAACTTCAGCTTCATCGTTCGGACAAATGATCCCAATAGCTTCGCCGGGAGAGAAAAGTGATCGTTCTCCACCGGGGGGCCACTCGAAGATGATTTCGTAAGCGGCTCGAGTGGGGCTTCCTGTCCGAAGTTGTTTGCGAGACCTGAACGACAAATTGAAGACCTCTCCTTCTTGAAACGGCATGCTAGTGAACTCCTGATACTGATCCGATTCACGTTCATCCGTTGAATTTTTCGAATCATTCATTTTCACGGCAGCGCACAGGCAAGGAGGCAAGGATCTCGGCAAAGCTGTATTGATCTGCAAGGAAAAAGTTCCGTGTAACCCACCTTGCCCAATTCTCCGAATTAGATATCCCGGATCTAGATCAAATTTGAAAGAAACTTCGCCGAAACGAAGTTGTGAAAAGGAAGCTTCCACGAGCGTTGAAAATACGAACAAGAATGTGCGATAGTTAATAAAATCGTTTTCAATTTATTTCTTGAGCAAATCCTCTGTGTCCTTGATTGTACAGGCTACGGATCACATCAAAGAACAGTCACGTTTTTCCTTTTTTCTTGCAGATTTTCTATTCTGCTCATCAACATTTTTCGGACGATTAACGAACAAACACGTTGCATATTTTTACACTCATCACTCGCAACGCATTTCAAACGGAACAATCAAACATGATGGAACTTTCAGAAAGTTCCTGTTCTCTTTCGATTAATATAATGTATCCTGCAAATCTACCTCGTTGCACTCGAGGTCGGAGATTCATCAGTGTTGTATTATCCGCACACCCCAGAGTGCTGCACCCCAGAAATATGAACTTCCTATCTACAGCAGAATTCATAAAAACGTTTTCGCGCATCCATTTACTTCGACTCTTCTTGAAGATGCATGTTTCGGCTTATTCCTCTGTTTAACTCTCCGCTTGACAAAAAATAGTTCAGGGAAAGAGGCTCTAGATATGAAAAAAAAGCTCAGATCGTCCCCGGACGACGAATCCTTCGAATGTCGATTCAATGCTACCGCTTAGAAATCAATCCTGTCTTTGACTAGTGGACGTCGAGAACCATGTGCTGACGAATGCTGCCGCCGAGGTTAGGATGCTCTCGCTGGTTGTACGTGGACGGCCCATTACGCTGGTAGTGCTGTAGGCGTATGATTGATCTATGGATGGAGATGAGACGAAGCCGGTCGGCGCAACCGTTTCCCACTCGCAATCGTCATCCATGGAATCTCGTGATTCAGCGCGAGAGTCGCCGACGAGCTCCCTCTCTGCGTGCATGTCGAACAGTCGAAGATGCCTAGCGAACGTCTCTTCTATCGATTGAGTCAGCATCGAATTGACTTCAAAGCCCTGCATTCTCGGAAAGTCCGAGTGATCCAAAATGTTCAGTACATTTCGAACCGTCTGCCGAGACTGAATCAGAGTGGCGTCGACATTCTGAGATGCGCAAATATATACGACGTTGCCGTTGAGTCTCGCGATTTTGTTCGCTAAACCGTCTTCGGTCAGGCATTCCGCGGAAAACTCGCTGAAACACATCGCATACGGCAATCGGAGATCGAGGAAGAAAGCGAGTTCTTTGACCATCTGTGTGAGATGCATCAGACCTGCGGCGATTTCGAAAGCGGGCTCTTGCATGTCGTCCCGGGTCGCAGGATTCTGGTCCTGTCTCTGTTGAACCCAATCGGTCAGATTGCCGTAGTTGCCATCAGCGGGTAAGCAAGGCGCAACGATCATATAAGATTCATCGATAGAACGATTTGAGTAGACCCATTTGCCACGGATATAATTTGTACAGAAGGCCTCCTCGAGTTCAGCTACTTCCTGTCGTTTCTGCTCTGCTCCCCGACTTGTGTTCGAGACTCTGATCTCCGATATTGGGAATATGCTTGCTCTGAGGTCTTGAACATGATCTCGGACCTTCTCGACGATGTCAGCAGTCACGCTCTTGAGTCGTGTCCTCAGCTCTTCAGTATGGTTACAAAGTTTTCCTGTTTCGTGTATGCATGTTTTCTTACGTTCCGGGAGCGTGCTGCGCTTTTCTCTGATTTCTTTGCATTTCTTCCTGATGTCGCTTATATCGACTTTGGCGAGCGCGACATCTCGCGTGTATCTCTCGAAGATATGCGTCCTCGTTTCAACTCTTTGTTTGGCTAAAACTATATATTGCCGAAGTTCATCTCGCAGCCGATGGGGTTGAGTACGTTCCTCTATGAGAGCTGCGTATCTATGCTTTTCGCGTTCGCGATCCGACAACTTCATCTTCTTGGTGCTGAAGCTCTCTTTGAACAGAGCTTTTGAATGCGAGATGTCGCCAACCCGGACACAATCGGCACAATTGAAGTTCTTCCTCATCTGTCGGCAGGTCTGGCATTGTCTTACGGGAGGTGACTGGAGACTGTTTTCGAGAGAGTGACAAACGTTGAAGTCCATGGGAGCGGTGGAGCTCTCGGACGAGCTAGACATGACTGACGGCGGTCGATGACTCAACATGTTGAACTTCTTTGCACAGGTGATTATTTGCACGATGCCACAGCTGATTTCAATGAATGGAAATCTCACAGATTCGCGAAATGGGTTTAGATGACACTGGAACAACTGATGGCAGAACGAAATTTCGAAGGGAAGCGGACCGAAGCTTTTGAGGCGTCTCTTCCGCCTCGTAGAGTAAGATGTTTCAGTTTCGAGGGTGCACAGTTACCATATATCAAACAGCATCGCGATGCGTGCAAGAAAACAGTCGATGCACAAGTGACGACAACCACCATCAGCGGTAGCAGCAACAACTGCGAGTTTGTTTTTGTTGTCAATGCGCCGCAGAGGGTAGAAGCAGACGTCAGAGACTCGCGGTGGGCAGATACCGACACACATGTTGCTGTTAACAATCCGATGGCGGCTTGACCTTTCTCCGGAAGATAATCAGATCGCAGGGTGTTCACTGGATATAATTCGGCTCATGGAATCATTAATTTGTAACCTATCCAGCTCCATATCTATGAATTCATCTGACCCACCGGGAATCGCGCAGAAATGGGGATCTATTCAGGGGGTCGAAAGATGGATCGATTCTTGAGTGAGGGTTCCCTCAAACCGTCGCACGAAGCTTCTGGTGCGACATTCGAAATACTCGCAAGAACTTTCGAGTTTTGACACGTCATCCTCGTGAATGGTAGTCGTGTTTGGTCTGTATAAAGAGGTGACAACTCCAAAAGCTTAGAAAAGCTCTATAAACGAAGAAGCTGGCGTTTAGCGGGAGTCCGGATTCATCGACAGTCTTCTTGCCACAGAATGTGTCCCTCAGTCTGGCAGTTTCACGCAGTCCTCGGCGCAGAGAATACCAGCGAGGAAGCTCTGAGAACAGCACGTCATTAGCGTCATGTTTCTCGTCGACCATTTGTCTGGGAGAATAATAGCGGGCGTCGCGCAGAAAGCTGAGGAGTGAGCTCATCTGTGCCGAGGATCTTTTGCTTGACTCACGAATCTCAGAGCACCCCATCTGGATCCGCGTCTAACGAAACACGGTTCTACGATCGCTTGTTGGACCTGCGGTGCGGTGGCACACGTGCGAGCAGATATTCGCTCAAGTACTTACCATTCTTTATTCCGTGGATTGAGAGAGATTGATGTTATAGCTCGTTCGGAAAGACCCGTCAAAGTTTCCACTCGAAACGCTCACGTTCTCGGGATCGAAGTTCGAATGCACACGAAGCGGCTCGGCGAATTCGAGGCCTATGGAACGATCAGCTGTTCCGCCATGCGGGTTTGTTGTTCGGCGATCATGTGGAGAGAGGTTGCCCGTCCCGGAAGACGTTGGTGACAGAGGCCGGCGTTTCGGACGCGAATTGTCAAGCTATGCGAATAAAAATGCTCCCGCTGCAGGTCTCCCACGCCTGGACCTCTTGGAGATGATGAGCTAACTTCAATAATGATTGAAGCTAGAGCACTGAGAGCTTCAGCCTCTCGTGGAGTTGATTACGGTGTGTCGGCCATCGCTTGGAAGTCATACGCGTAGCGCTTTCTATCCGTGATGACAGCCGACACTGAGGGTTTCGAGTAGGCTATCCGGAAGGAAGGCCCGGGACTGCCCGGTGCGGAACTCGATTTTTTTTTCAAAGCTTGGAAAAAACCGTTCACTGCGACTGTCACCAAGGACAACAAAAAAACTAAGGAGAAGGTCCTTTAGAACGAAGGATGCCGCCCGGTGCGAACCGCACCATCCGCCACCTTTCCCACTCGCTACGCTACTGAGACGGAGATACAACCAAAGGTCCAAAAACAGAGGTTCTGTTCAACACACAGCGAAGAAGTCATTTTATTACAATTTCACGCAACTCGTCGACCGATGACCGGCAGAGTTCTTAGAGTTTGGTGAGTTGTGGAGACATTACCTAACGGGATTCATATATTTACAAGCTGTGCGTGGCACCGTTTTTGCGTACGTTGGGATGAGATAACAGCTGCGATCGAAGGAATCGCGATTTAAACCTCTCTATACGCGCCGGAGTCCAAACTATTTCACAGTGCAGGCAATGAGAAGCGCCTCATTTTATTTCCACGGCCGTGCGCCGAAGCTTTCTCGAGATCCTGAAGCTATGAGCTGGAAGCCTACACTCCTGCGCCCAAGTCCATCGAAAGTATATTTGTATATGGAAAGTTCCAGAGCAAAGTTTCAGGATCCGGAGCAAGAATGAGGGAGCACAAAGATCGTCGGCAGCTTACCGGTGACCCTTCTCAGCTTCTACGGCATAACGGAAATGGGTTTTTAACTGATCCTCGAAGGAGGAGCGCTGCCAAAAGTGGTTCTCAATATTTCAAATAAATATCAGAAAGTCTTCAGGTCAGATTCCTTGAGAGCACTGAACTGAATACAGGATTGTGGATGGAATTTGAGTATCTGGGATGAACCGCAAATGAACCGAAAAAATAAATTGAAGTTTCCGCAACAGCAGCGAACTAATAACTGATTCAAACAGGAACAATTTCTCGAGTCTCAAAGACACAAAAAAAGCGCAAACAGGTCACTGAGCTTGGCGGCGTTTCACTCAGAATTAAAAACTGACAACTAGAATCACTCGTATCATGTATGGCTTTCGAAAGCTCGTTCACGCAACATAGCTGTACTCATCATTGCTGTTGGGCATTCGCTCGATGTACTGCTTTTCAATGAGACTTTCAATACACTTCTTTATCATAATCACATTTGGCCGGAATCTTTCCGAAGACTGCAATATCACGAGCTCAATGAGTTCGTTGTGTTTTAGGACTTTACGCGTTTTCATCAGACGCACAATGAGGGCCTGAAGATAGGCTTTACGATCCTCTTCGAGCGATGCCACTGTTTGCTCCTGCTCCTGAGCCGCCTAGAGATTGAAATATTTTAATTTCTCCGAAAACCAACCTCGGTCGTAATCTGCTCCTAGAAACGAGTCGCATAAGTTCTCTTCAAGCACACGAAAACAAAGAAAAAAGTGCTTACCTGTTCTTTCACAGGTGCAGATATAACCCTGAATTTTGTACGTTTATGAGAGAAGTCAAAGTTCAGAGCGAAAACGGTGTTTGGTCCGTAGGAGGCCCTGCTGCTGCGGGCCGCGGAGTCGCCCTCATCAGTATCGTTGACCTCTAGTAAGATCTGTGGGAAAAATAATGTCATCAGGACTCAATAGCAGGGTGACGCTGAACGGGTTCCGATTTCGTTACCATTTGATGAAGAGCGTTACCTTCATCTCCACCAGTGCTTGCAAAGATTTGACGAGATATTCGTCTTGTAAGTTCGTTCCTCTGCGCAGCATGTCGTACGTGAGACGGTCCTCGATTTGGAATAATAGAACAACACCCAGAGTGAAAGTTGAAGTTGACATCACATAAGATCGTCCTTTCAGGTAATTTAGACGGATATCTGCGTTCGACAAGTGATGCAGCCACGTGAGTTTGCGGCCGTTGAATTTTCCCTGGAAAATTCGAAGGAGTTAATGAAGTTTTTCAAGTGATTCTTCAACAACGTTCAAGAGGAAGTTCCACACGGATATGTCTCTATGGCTCCGTTACACACAGGCTCCCTGATTCTTACCCCATAAAACATTTCGAAAGTGTGCATGCATTTTGCCAATTGAGGCGGAGCAATGAAAGGCGAAACAGCGACATTCGGCATCGGCCATGAGCCAGCTTGCAGGACCGAAGCGTAAAAGTTGATTTCGAGGTCGTTGTCGTGAGGAGCTTCTCTGAGGTATTCACTGAATTTGACGTTGTGCTCGTCGCTGACTGACATATCGGTATACATTCTGTGCATTTTAGCCGTGTACTCGTGTCCACAAGCCTGAAATATTACAACACTCTTCAGCGTAACCGCAGAAGTATCACAGAACGATTCTATTGAGAAGCGATGCTTGATGGTGCATCGCTCCCAGAGCTGTGGCCACCCAATGATTCACCTGTTTGAGCATTAGGAGCATGGCTTCCTCATTTCCGAGTGAGGCATACAACCCGTGGATTAATCTCTTTGCAAGGAGTTTAGAATAGCTCCTCTGGAAGAGATCCTTGTCATCTAAGTACTTGAAAACAATAATAGTCCTCGCCAACCTGGCTTCGAACTCCGGCTCCTGGGGGAAACGAGATCCCTTTTTCAAAATTTGATCACAATATTTGGCCAGGAGCTCGGGTGCTGAAAAGAAAAGATCGCAATGAGCTCATGGCGTTCCAGGCATGGGAAAAATCATCGCGGAATACTCTGAGCATGCTATCGCTCTAACCTTTGGACGGAAGTTTCGGATGTTTCGAGTTAATGACCGAAATGCAGGCGCGATCCAACGCCGTCACAAATTGTTGGTCATTCTTGAAAACGTCCGAAACGAGGCCATGGAAATCGTCATAGACTCTGTAAAATCAAGGTAGAACAAATCAGCAACGAAATTCGCTCATAAATGAATTCTTTCTCGCGAGAAATTTGTCATCCTGTCCGAATACTTACTTTAAAACGGCTTCGACGAAGCTCTGGGCGACGTTTTCGCTGTCAATGTGTTGTAACAAATCGTAGCCAATTTGTTCTATTCGGGTTTGAAGCTGAAAACGGTGGAGCGTAGAATCAAAGAGCTACCCTACACATGGTCAATTATGCATCAATTTCTGTTCGTCAACTCACATCCTTTATGACGGGTAGCATCGCTGCTTGATCTAGAGGTTTCAACAGCTTGTATATGTTCCGGAGGTCGTCGCTTCTGAGTTCTGCGACCATAGTCTTAGCCTGAGGGGAAATGAGGATCAGAATTATTCGCCACTGTTTGCTCCACGCTTCGAGAAGCCGGAGAGGAATGGATTCGTTCAGCTTCTGCTCGTGGTGAGGCTGACTGATTGAGCTCACCTCGTGATAAATGAACTTGAGATGGTCTCCAACCATGACTTTCTCACATTCCTTGATAACAGCAACAAAAGATGAAGAATCCAAAAATTTTCTTGAGCGCAAATCCTCTTGATCGACATACTCTAGGACCTGTGGGGCAAGGAAGCAAATATTCAAAAACTTCCCTTAAATCATCCCACGAGTGTCGCGGTGCTTTTCAATGTGCGGCCCTAACCCACCTGAACCATGAACTGGGAGCATGACGTGTTCCCTATCAGTGTAGATGATATTTGCGTATAGTAATTGCTCGTTGCTTCAAGATATAGAGCTTCGAAGTTCTTGTAGAAAACCAATTCTCTCGATCCAGTTTTATGGCATTCAACAGATACGAACGAATCCACAATATCTTTTATATATTGCGCATCGCTATTCTTCTGAGAACCCTGAAATTGGACAGTTTGCATAAGGCTTCAACACATTTAGACGAAATTCGTTGTTGCGCAGACTGAAAAACTTACTTTTCGGTCCTCGTGCACGACGTTCAAGATGAGGGGTATCAATTTGTCTTTCTGGGGTATTATCATGATGTTCATCCAAATTTCAAGTCCTAGGGGTCCGATTTCAAGGCGTTTCTCGTTGTCCTGGAGTGAATCGAAGTACGAACCCGCTTCTTCCGTTTGCTTTTTCTTGACGTGCTCAATATTCAGGTAGATATACAATGTGTTCAAGTGCTTGAGTCCTTTGGAGTATTCCATCCATTGTTCGTGATACGCAGCGAGGAATCCGACCTTGAAGAAGCGAACGTCAGCCGCTATGAGAAATCATTTCGAGAAATATCTGCGCCTGATTTGATCCGATTCGAACTGAACTAGCGATTTAGTTACCTCTTCTGCACGCCGTGCTACTTCCTTATGCAAATTACTGACGTGCTCGTACAGGTATTGCTTCGTGGCATCGTATAGTTTTTCAGCTAGGGATTCGGGGGTTGCTACGCATAAGTGGTAGACATCTCCGTAACTGTTATGCCATGCTGTTCGATCAACTCTCCCTGCAAATAAATTGGTCCTTAGTATTTTGTTGAGTATTTCTCTCTCGAGGATATAAGGAACACTTTCACCTCCTCACCAGTCATTAAGAGGTTGACAGTTTCCCGCAGATTTGACCATACGTCCTCGAACACAAGTTTTCGCGGTTTCATACTCATCGTGCCTCGGATACGAGAACTTTCCTGAAAACGACTTCCTTCTCAGTTCAATTTAGAAACGTATTCCAACATAACGAAACGAGTTACATCGAGAAAATCGATGGCGGACGAGTCAAAGAAAGCGCTATGAACGCCACTGGTTTATTTCGAACCATTTTCGAGTGCGCTACAGAACTTCAGCCGGCTTCGGATTCAAGTGCTCAAACACATTGGTGGGACACCACAAATGTATGCCGTTCGCACGCATTTCCGTAGCCGTCGAAGTAGGAGTGGAGAACGATGAAAGTATTTTGTTAGTGGAATCATCCCATCTTGATTCTGTCCGCCGGAGAACCTATCCTCGTAGGTGAACGTTCTATCGACCTTCGTCTCGACCGATGGCAAATTTGTGGCGGTGAAAAATCATGATGTTCGCTGCTGGTTAACAAATTATTCGGGGTAGAGAAGTTTTCACCTAGTTAACTCCTGTGCGAAATGAAATCGACCTCCTCAGATCACCCTCGGGTTTTTCGAATATGAGGAGGATATTTTCTGAATCAACTTTATTCAAGCATTGTGATAGCATTTCAAGCGGGAAAGACGAAAGCCATTACAAAGCGCCGCGCAAAATGAGAATTAAAATTTGGTGCCGACGTCATTGTCAGTCGACGCTGGTAGCAAACGGGAAAAAACATTGGGTAGTATTTCACAACGCCAGGTTCACAGTTGTTCCCAATCGAGACATAAACAGGAAGCGCAGCGCCGCTCCGAATTCTCAAGTCGCAAGTATTGCCATACTGGGTCACGAAATAAAAAAATACCATATTTGTAACCTGCAACGAATGAACTCACCAAACAGAGAGAAATCGCAGGACGATGGTTTCTTTGAGTATAGCTACTGGTGTCTCCTTGTTCCGGGGTATCGGTCACAAACCAACTAAGCCGCTCGATCGCTAACAGCTTTTCACTACACCGAGAAATCCTTTCGAGGGAGAGCAACCCACACTTCAGCCAGTTTTCGCAGTAGCAGTTCAACTGGAAGAGCAACAGCAGTAGCAACTTCCACCACAAAGAAGTATGGATCAGCAATCTAGTTTCGGGTTGCTATTTACTGCTAGACATCTAGCAGGCGCCAAATTCAAACCTAGACCCGGATAGGAAAACCCGTGGCTCGTGCTCTCATTCTCACCAAGAGAAGAGAGAAGGTCCACGGGAAACCTTACGGGGACGTCTTATAGGGACTATTTTAGAACTCTTTTTCCCCTGGTCGTACATGTAGGCAGTACCGGCCGGAGGGGTATGCGAGCAGTGCGGTCGCAAAGAGCGCAAGCCTTGGGGGCGCCATTTCGGGAAAATCTTCCTCAATGAATCGATCAGGCTGAAACTCATCTTTGTGTTTTCATCTCCAACACCTTGATACCGTACTAAAATTGTTCGCTTCAGATCGTACGCCTTGCGTTGCGTACGATTTGAGCTCCTTCTGCGACTCCTCCTCTTTCCTCCATTCGTACGCCAAAGCTTCCCAAAACGGCGCCGCCGAGAATTCATGGTGGTTTTCATTTCCGATCCTCCGAAATATTTCATGTACTATTGGGCATGCTCAGTAGTGGATTCACGGAAACGGAGTCCTTGGGCTGCAAAAGTTGCCGCCCCTGCTGCATGCCTTGGAATATTCCTCTCTTCCCCATGCTTCATAGATCGATGCGTAGAATCTGTGGAAGTCACTGTTTTGGATGAGAGTCAATAAATGACGAGAGTAATTTCTCTCGGAAATCGTTATTCGCCGCCCTGAGAGGATCTACCGTCGCCGCCGCAGGCTCCAGCCTCGGATGAGTGGAGCTTCAGCGCTCTGAAGATGATAAAATCACATATTCGTGCAGCTATGGATGACGGCAGATTGTCCGCTGTCTTCCTTCTCTAGATAGAGAGGGACGGAATCTCTCTACTAAAATAGTGAACACGTCGATATCTTCGTCTGTAGCGGAATGAAAACTGTTTTTCTTGATTCGAGCCCGCGTTCTTGTAAGTATGCCATGAATCGTAACCTTCTTACAGCTCGTTTCGGATCACCTATAAGGGGGAAATTCTTCTTGAAAGCAACAGTCACCGACGATTGACTTTTCACTCGGGACAACAGTGAGCGACCTCAATATCAATTCGAAGTATTTCGAATTTCGATTCTCAGGGAATTGATTTTCGGTGTGATAGATTTCCAGGGTATTCGGGGCCTTGAGCTTCCCAAACAAAGTCATTGATGACGCAGCTGACATTTCCCAGTTCTACACAGCTCGCGAGAGAAGAGGTTGACTCACGCCACGGTCATTGGTGTATTCCAGATGATCGAGCCGGATGGGCTCAACAATTCTTTCAGGATGTCGGGGATGATTCCTCTTCGGAGACCTCGGGATCCCTCAGAGAAGCTCCTGTGTAAATTGAAATTCAATGGATCAACCGCCACTCAAGCAATGAGCAAAGAAACTTCGGATTAACGTTTCTCACTCCGAAATTCGACCTCAGAATACCGGAGAAACCCTGCCAAATGGAGTGCCATGGAATCCTACAGCCTGTTTCATTCTCAACAACTCATTGACTGCCCCGAGGTAGGTTGCATAATACATGGGTCAGGGAAGCTCTTTTTCTTTACCAGTCCTTTCGCGAACTCCAGCCCTGACATCGCTGAAATGAGTTACACGGCAGTGAAAAAAAAAGTTGGAAAACCCAATCCCTCATTTCTCCGGCCCCAGGCGGTGACACTTTCATTCCAAACGTAACTCATCGGTCGTTCGATTCGTCAAGATTCGAAGAGGACGTGAGCTTCGATTCCAAATACACTCGAGGGTCGGAACGATATTTCGACTGATACGCTATCGGCTCCGTGTTATTGNCCACTCAAGCAATGAGCAAAGAAACTTCGGATTTACGTTTCTCACTTCGAAATTCGACCTCAGAATACCGGAGAAACCCTGCCAAATGGAGTGCCATGGAATCCTACAGCCTGTTTCATTCTCAACAACTCATTGACTGCCCCGAGGTAGGTTGCATAATACATGGGTCAGGGAAGCTCTTTTTCTTTACCAGTCCTTTCGCGAACTCCAGCCCTGACATCGCTGAAATGAGTTACACGGCAGTGAAAAAAAAAGTTGGAAAACCCAATCCCTCATTTCTCCGGCCCCAGGCGGTGACACTTTAATTCCAAACGTAACTCATCGGTCGTTCGATTCGTCAAGATTCGAAGAGGACGTGAGCTTCGATTCCAAATACACTCGAGGGTCGGAACGATATTTCGACTGATACGCTATCGGCTCCGTGTTATTGGAACGCAGAGGTGATTGGCGCGCAGCCGTTTTTGGAGCGCAATCGATAATAGCGCGAGTAATTAGAGCGCAGGTATTCGAAGCGCAAAAGATTAGGGCGCGAGTAATTGGAGCGCAAGTTATTGGCGCGCAACCATTTCCCAGAATCCTACCTCAGTCAAGTATTTCCCGCGAAATAATTCGTGTGCGAGTAAAAGCTGATCATCTTGGAATTTGAGTGAGAGACGGTTTTCCAAGTATCTCCAACCAAACTTCAAAAACCTAGTCCGCTTCCATGACCTTGCGGTGTCCACCCATCTTCTGAATTTGCACGTACTCGCAGGAGAGAATAAAACACGGAGTATTGGTCAAGCTGAGGAAGAGCTGCAGCAACGAAAATTCTGTTAAAACCTTTTGAGTGGTGTCTTCCCTCAAAGAGCCGACTCAACTGATGAGCAGCGAGGCACGAGGAGACAATCTAAGTTGCTTATGGTGTGAGATTGCAAGAAGTCGGCTAACACGTCAATTGATCATTTATTTCACCTCCGTCAGTCCAGCTCCAAGAATCGGAGGCTTCGGTCAGGAAAGGTCATGCAGAATTTCTTCGTATTCTAAACTCATGATACAGAGGAAGTTCTTTCTTCAGTTTCACCGAATGATTCCCCAATCGCCTCCATCGAAGATGCGCGGATGAACTTTCTCGTGTATTCATTCCCTGAATGGTTACACGCAATTTATCAATGCTCCGAACGACAAATTTTGATGAGCCGATGACGATACCTATATGTACATATATTGAGCTTGAGATTTTTTTGAATAAGAGATTGAAATACGGCAGTTTTGTTATATGACACCTCTGGTAGATTATTCTTCCCCTAAACCCGTGAACGCATACACAATCGTCGGCAGAGGAGTAGTAAAGTATTATTCTACATATTGAATATCCATTCCATCCATAAATTTCCGTCTCAGATGATAAATAGTCTCCGGCAGGGATCGTTTGGCTTGCGACTCATCATTCCACGGTAAGCTAGCCTCCAACTTGCTTCATACGAGGTGACCTCTTGAGGGCTCCGTTTTCATCGGCTCAGGTTACAGAAGAATCTCTTCTTTTGGGAAGAGAATTTCTGTTTCGGATGTCGAGGTCTGGATGGGGTGAAAGACGTCGATCGACTCGCTTTCGACTTCCCCACATAGAATTTTCTTCATAGTAAATTCCTCGCCAAGGGCACACTCCGCATAAAATGAGAGCTAGACACTCTTGCTTTGGACTCAGATTCTGTGGCCGATTCAACCAAAATAGATTTTTCTCCATCTTCCACTTCGAGAAGAGGAAGGCCATTTGGCAAGAACCAGGATGCTACTCGGTGTGTGGCTAGATCACAAAAGGATGACGGTCAGTGAGGGCAGAAGGAACCGTCAATCTTCTTGCAGCAATAATTGCTGAAGACCGTAAAAGTTGTTGACCATTATTTAGAGATAGTTCTCGAACTCCTTTACCCAGAGATCTCCTCGGGGTCAGCCGTCGATATCGAACATTCTGATTGTTGTCATGGTTAGACCGACTCCCGAATCACCTCCACTTCCTTAGGCTAAGTGGCTGTGGGGATGTAGGCTGTGAGAGACCCCCACGAGATCGCAGCCAAGGTCATAGAACCCCAGAAGTCGATATCGACCATTTTGAGAACCACTGATTAAGAGCCCCCCTCCACCCTTTGAGAAATTAAGACGTCCAAGAACTGGAGGGAGAAAAATTGTGCGCTCAAACAATAATAATAAATCATAATGAGTAGGCCGACATCTACCGTTGAAATGAGAGATTGGAGTGTCTCGGCATCGCCCAGTGGAGAACTTGTAAGTTTAGACGAGGATGGCCGATCACCCAGATAATTGATGAATCGTGTTTGAAATGATCCCATTCCCTCGTTCGACTTAGCGGCTTTGGGATGACTGAATCGGAGATTTCATGTCCAGAGCTTGATTTCATCAGAGTCCAGAAGTTCCTCAAGCTGAAACTTCTGCTTGAAGTTGATTTAAACGAGCGCAGATTTTCGCCGCGGGGCCCAGTTTTATGTTGAGACGCGTCATCAAATGCTCAACTTTGAGGAAGAGCATTGCTTCTCCGTCGATTTCATGACTGCGAAACTCTTCGGCGTACATGGCGCAGCCGGGAATAGTCTTTATGAACTCAAAAACTTCCTGCACTGTCCATGTCAAGGGGTTCCTCGTTGAAAACGAGCCCATCTCTGGAACCGCGTTCAAGACCTCAACAGACGACTCCATCACTTTCTTTTGGATTAGGCTCTCGGGATTCAGCTGATTCTGAAATCAGACGATATATAAATTGAGAGAACTTTCTTTTTGAACATTTCTTGAATTCCAGCCAGGTTCTTCGTATTGCACTAACCGAGCCAATTGTCACAGATACGGCCTTGCGCTGATCCTTTTCTTTCTCTTGAGGCTTGTTATCGCTATTGACTTTGTTTGATACTGAGCCCCGTTCAGCGTTGCCGCTGATGTAGGAGAAGCGACCTTGATGAGGTTCGCGGGTTCCAGCTGATTTCCCGACTTCTCTCGTTTCATCTGCATCGGGAGTCGGTTCGTTTTTAGCGACTCGCTCAATGCTCGCTGTAACGTTCTCCGCCGACTGTGAGGATCCGGATGGGGGTGAGATGTTCAAACCAAGATTCTTTGAATTCATGACATTGTCTATGACCGACGCCACATTCGCGTTGTCGTCATCCTCGTTGCGTTCCGTACTCCTATTCTTCATCGCAGGAGTTTGTGTCCTGTTCTTTGGTTCGATTCTTGGAGATCCAATCTGATTTTCCGTCTTCACCGAGGTTCTGGAAGCATTATTAGAAGTCCTGTTATCGGAATTCATCGCCTGAACAGCCTCGCTCTTCTCGTTGATCACCGCCGTCGATCCTTTGGACTGATGATCTTTCTCAGCATTGCTTGCGTACGTGTTCTTATTAAAGTTTCCTGGCAGCCTCGCGTTCGATGCTGCTACAGCCGATTCGTGTTTCCGCTTCCTTTCTTTGATATTCTGCATGACCATCTGTTCGCGAGCGAGAATTTCATTCAACAGCGCTGTCCGGGTCACTGGGAATGGCACGGGTCCCTCGCGAATGACGAAACCTGCCAATGCATATAGAATGAGAGCGGCTCCACGTTCCCTCAGACAATGTTGATGTGGGATCATCTCGTTACAATATTGGCATCTTGTTGCTCACCTTCAACTATATGCGTGAGAATTTCCGATGCTTCCTCGTGCGACTCTGGGAGATCACTGTCCTCCGAAGGGAATGTCGCTGCGATAGCCGGCGAAGTCGAACCACCAGTTTCGGATGCATCGGGAATTCCAGCCTGAAAACATGGATGCCGAGGATGAGGACATCATGAACGCCATCCAACATCACTGAATTGATTCCTATTACACTTCTGACAACTTACTGCTGGAATCGCCGCGACGTTCGGTTTCTTGATACACTCTAGCGGAGGGACAGTAGCTACTAGCGGCTGTTCTGCTCTTTCGGCCAACGTGGCGTCTTGTGAAGGCTCAGAAGCATTAGACTTGACAGTCTTCATGAGGAATTTCGATAGCGGCTGTCAAGGTGATTTCGATTAATCTCATGAATCTCGTTTTGAGATCTCAAAGAAGCTTTGCTCTTCAAACTTGAACATGCTCTAGAATCTAGAAGGAAAGTCACTCACTGGAGTAGAGTCCGATGATTCCTCACTAAAGTCATATGCAGCACACCGGGACGCTGAGCCCTCGAATGGTTTTATTTCGCTAGGTTTGTTCTTAGTTGACTCCGTCGTATTCATAGAGGTTTGACGAGGGGGCCGAGGTACGATGCCTCGAACGCCGCGAGGCATCATCGTAACCTTCAATCCGAGCGGCTGCTGGAAGGGGATTCGGGAACAATCTCTCAGTTCATGTTGGTCCTAATTTTATAAGAGAAAATCTCACCATAATCGATTCAATTCATCGGAACTAGCTCTGTCCAACTCACGATCGGGGCTGGAGGCCGGGATATTCTGAAAGGCTGAGGATGATTCCATGGTCCAGGCGTCAAACGCGGAGTTTCTTTTGGAGCGGACTAGGAAAGAATCTTGACTGAGAATATGTATGTAGATACTAACAGTCAAAGATCGGTGCGAAACAAAGCCAACTCAACGACCGTGAGGCGAGAAACTCACCGAAGGAGCCGAAGAAGCAACAGAGACCGATGGTATAGTGGATGGCTCGGAACAAGCGGTAGTCGTTGCGATGGCGTTATTGGTCGCCGACGAAATCGGTGGAGTCATTGAAACTCGAGTTGGCAACTGAGCTGGGCTGCTGGTCGCTAATTGAGGCTGCGATATTTGTTGATTCATAGGAGATGTCGCAGGCTGAACGTTTGTAGAAACGTTAATGTTGCCGTGCAAAGTGGGAGGTGTCGACTGAAAATGCGTTCTCAATTCGATGAAATCAGCTCGAGAAGAAGTGAACATCGAGATTATCATCTTTCCCATCGTTCAGATACAAACCATTGATGACCGAGTTTGAAGCGTGATCGATTGAGCGATTGAATTCGACTGTTGTTGCTGATTGGACGGCGCTGGATTATGGATGTACAAAGTTCCATCTGACGGGTTCCTGATGAATATCGGTGACTGAAGGACTTGACCGCCCTGCAGTTGACCGGACGTCCATGAGATCCCATTCGTGAAGGGATTGAACGCCTGCAAGGGAATCTGAGGCTGGCCAAGGTTGACGGTTTGGTTGTTGTTGGTACTGAGAAGTTGCTGAGCGTGTGCCACTGAAACCTGTTGGAACATATCACATGAGTTGTCCGCTTATCACGAATGCGATTCGCATACGTTGCAAAATTAGTCGACGCTTACTTCAATCGGTTGTTGCTGTTGCTGCTGTTGTTGCTGTTGGTGTTGTTGCTGCTGCTGCTGCTGTTGCGAAGAATTTTGCTGTGACATGTCCTGTTGCGATGCAATCATTCCCCCTTGTGGAAGCATATTTATGAGCAACGCTCCATTGGCGTTCTGAGAAGTAACGAACTGAGGGTGTGTATGCGAGGAAGAAACCGTCATTTGACCTGACTGCGTGTGACCAGTCATGGCAATCGTGGTCGAGGCTTGAGTTTGACCGGTTACGGCAGGAGAAGCTTGCGATTGTCCGGTCATCGTGATTGAATTTCGGGTCGAGCCGGCGACAGCATTCTGCTGTTTGTGGTTCACGACCTGGATCTTCTGCGCTGCACTCAGAGTCATAGTTTGCGGTACAGCGGTCATCATCTGCTGCGCGGAACCCGCAACCATCGGTTTTCCCGACTGCATCGGAATACTTTGTTGAACCTTCTGGCCCTGCATCATTGCGAGGCTCTGACTGATTGGTTGCTGGAGTGCAAAGTTTCCTTGAGGAGCTATCAGCATTTGTGGCTGTCCTCCTTGATGGTAGACCGGCTGTAATATCTGACCTTGTTGAAGCATCGGAAGCGGCTGAGTATACTGCAATCGAAAGCTCGAGTTCCAGAAACTGAAGCACTTGGCATCACGGGCTACCCTCAGACCTGATAGAACACAAAAGCTTGAATTTGCTAAGGGCCTCACCTGGAAACCGTTGGCTGAAACCGTCTGCATCATGGTTGGCGGCTGTTGCACAAGTCCTGGAAGAGATGTGACACTCTGTGCAAACTGAATTCCGTGGGCTCCCTGCTGGTGCGGCGCTGGATTCTGATGATGAGTCGTCACGGTCATCTGAGCGAGCGCGAAGGAATGGGGATGCTGTCAGAATCATCAATGCGTGTACAGTCGAAAATCTCCTTGATAGGACTGACGCACAGACAACAATAAAGCCCCAACAGCCGTGGACTTGGAAGGCACTGTTAAGTTTCACTTACCTGGGAGCTCTGTGCGTTCTTCGGCCCCTGTGACATAGAACTCTGATTGTGGCTGGCTATGCTTCGTTGAGAAATCACTGTAAAGGCAGAAGTGTCATCTGAGGATAATCGCGGTAAACCGTGATCTAACGCGCGCGTCAGTCATCCGTAGCATCTACCACAGAGAGGTTTTCGTTGATCTTACCATAGCCAGACGGCGCCGAGCTCGATATAGGCAAGTTCATGGTTACCACTCAGCACTTATCTTCTGACGACGGTTCGAATTCTTCAGCGCCCTTCGAGGAGCTTGTCAAACTCGCATCCGGCTAATCTCAATGAATGTAGCAAATTGAGATCATAGACGTCGCGAAAGTATTTTCCCTATGGAAACCTCACGAGCGAAAAGCGGGGAAACTTCGAACTAGCTTGAACGATCGAATACGGCTAATCGAGAACTGTTGAGTTTTCGGAGTAGCTGGTCTCTCGCTCCCAGAGGGCCGCCATAGCTTTGATAGACATCAAGATCTGGAGCGGAGGGACGGCATTTCAGAAGAATGCAGGCGTGTATGCTGACTATAAGGCTCCACTAGAACAACAGGGACGCCGCAGCTTTGGATTCAGGGATACGTTCGCAGAGAACGGGACTACGAAAAAAAATGGTGAAACTTTTCGCTGGCATCCTGCGAATGATGACACTGATCTCTACTAGCAGCGGGGCCCGCTCTGCTGCGGATAGGAAGAAGCGTGGCTACATGGCGAAAATCTCTATTCCGGCAACTTATATTTAAGTAAAGCAGGTCTTTATGGAGCATAGTTCCCCTACAGGCAGAGCCCCATTTACCATTCGGCTGATGAAGCTATAGGCTCAGGCAGAAGAATTGATATCCGTTCGAACTCTCTGTTTCTCTGCATTAGTGTAACAAATCGCGTTTATTCCTCAATGGTGAATCCAGCTCGTCCTCCCCGGGAAGCCGAAACCCGAAACTCCTCGCTGATACCATCCAGATCCTCGAATAACATGTATGTTGACGATTGGGCAGCGTAGAGTCTTCGAAAGTGGGGCGAGCAAGCAAAATCGCCCCCCCCCCCCCCCCCCCTTCGAAAGTGGGGCGAGCAAGCAAAATCGCCCCCCCCCCCCCACCTCTAAACAAGTTCGGCTGAGCTTGAAACCAGAACGGCCACATATGTAGATAGTATGAATTCAGATCCCGATTCTGCGCACCCTGAACTCTGCGCCCGGGTCGCGCGACTCTTCTCGCTCCCCGATAGCTACGCCTCTGCGAAAGTCTTCTCAGGGTTGGATTGGATTCACTGAATTCAGTGTGAAACGTCAGCGAATAGCTCGACGAATCCCTATAAAGTCGAACTCGACTCCAGACTTTTGAGACGCTCAGCTTCCGGAATCGGAAAACTGGGGAGGTATAGCTCGCTTAGCTTCCGGCTGACGCCCCCACTGCTATTCCCCCGTCGACTGATTTCCTTTTCCTCTTTTGTTGGACAAGCCCACTTGCAAAAGCAGAGAACGTCTCATTTGCCACCTGCAGCTTTCGTCGTCGTTGAGGTCCTATCGCATGAGGATTCGGGTCGAAGTTCCGATCTTTCTTGCAGTGAGACCGGTTACATCTGCACCAGCATCTTCGCCATGATATCCTCTCGACATTCTGTTGCCCAGCCAGGACTGGTCTTCGGCCTAATTGTAGTGACGAATTTTTCGGCCTGCTGTGCGGTGCGGGGCGCGGCATAACGAAGCTTGAAAAACACTAATACGTGACTGACGACATTTCGGTGATCCTTATCGAGAACGAGTGCGGTATGTATGAAACTGCCCGGGCTGAACTCTTAGTTTGATGCCTATCATAAGCGGCCTTTCGGACCAGCTTCAAGTTTTCCCCATCATCCTTCGTAACCCCGAGTTTGGGGCAATGTTTGTCAAGCGTGATACGAGAACTAGATCCGAATTTATTTATGTCGTTCCCCGTGCGAGGAACAACACTGTTCAGTTTAGCTTTCGCTGGCGACTTGCCAAGGCTCTTTCCGGCCGTCAACCTTGATTTCCTTCCGCTTGTTTGTTGTTAAATAAAAATAAACCTGTGTGCTCTACCAAATTCATCGAAAAAAAAATGGTGGATTCAGAGAGCAAAATTCTTCGTTGGGGATTTTTACTTGAAGTGGTGATTTTCCGGTAGATTTGGGTCCATGTCCACTATGAAGGTTCCTCAATGAGCTGGCTGCTGTAAGCGAGATTTCCGAATTTCAGAGAAGAAAAATCTGGAAATTCAAAAAAAAAACGCCGAATTCGGAGGAAAAAAAATTCTGCTCAATTTGATTCCCGATAGTGATTTTCTTGTCAGAGGCCTTTCTGGGTGTTATAATAAGCTGCGAGAAGCGGAGTTTCCCAGATAAACCTGGGAATTCATTGGGAAAACAGTGGATTCGGAGACGAAATTCGGCGTTGTTGTTATCTGGTTCCGATGGTGATTTCTTTGTATCTTAGAGCGGTGGTTCCCAAACTTTGACACCCCGGACACTTCCTGCCCACCGGTTGTTCACCCCCTTCCGATTGCGACAGTGCTGACTTGGAAAAGTATGGGCAGACCGGCCCCGGAATACTCTCCACAGGCCCCGACAAGTGTGGTCAGAACCGCTGTTTCACGAGTATTCCGACAGTTCGCTACTTCTTGGGCTGGAAAAAGATTTTTCAAAGCCTTGCAAAAAAAAAAATTTCGGCCTACAGTTGTGACGAAATCGCGGTTTCCCCCCGAAGCCAGCTGTTTTACCAGCCCAAGAAGTAACGGACTGCCGGAATGCCCCATACCAGAGTAAGAGTTGGGCACAGACTTTTGAGAAAAAACAGCTTTGGGAGTACCTTACGAGTCTGCAAAAAAAATTTACTTGTCAGAGGCCACGCTGGGGTTCGTCAAAGCAATTGGCCGCGGCAAGCAGAACTTGGGGGTTTCAGAGAGAAAAACCTTGGAAATTCCGGAGAAAAATTTTACATTGCGCGTTTCGAGAGAAAATATTGTGTCTGGTGGAGTCCTTCGACGGATATCGAAAGCGGTATTAATGAGAGAAAAGTGTGTGTGAGGCCGAGTCACCCTATGCAGTTACGACACTTCTCCAGGCCGGTAGAGATCTCATACGACGGGAACATTGAGAACACCAGAATGTTGCCCCCGATGATTTTAACAAAAGTAGAGAAGGAACAATCAAGTATGCAGTTACCCGCGCTGAGAAAACTGCTCATTCTGATGAATTTTCAGGTTTTCCCGCCCTAATATTTCGAAATCCCGCTTACCGCAGCCAGCTCATTGAGAAACATTCATAGAGGACCCAAATCTACCAGAAAATCACGACCGGAAGTCAAAATCCCACAACGCAGAGTTTTGGCCTGCGCTGGACCATGCAGCGATGATCGATCCGATCCGCAGAGGCTATTCCGATTATTGATGATTATTAGAATCTTTCATCAGTGACATAGTTACAACCACCGCATTCATTCAAAAAAGAGAGCACGCTCTTCTATTCTTCGATACGTCGACTTGTGGGGCGAACGATGGGAGAGATATTCGTTCGCTGGAGCTTCTTCAAGCACTTCTGGGTACCTGTGAGAGGAACGGAAAGTAGGCGTTGGGTGAATCAAACAAGATCTCAACCCTCTTTGTCACCTTATGGCCGATGAAGCGATCCATTCCTGTGAAGGTGCTCCATAGGTATCGCGCAATAAGAAAGATCTCTGAAGATCTTTGAATTATTCAGCAATGATACATAGTGTATCCTCTCTCGTGTAAGGAGCGGCCTCATCACATTGTGCTATCAGTGGGTCTGTGTGTTCTTACTATATCGCTGCTGCGTCCCTATCGTCATCGAAGCGTACGGTCTCAGATTCATTCGCGGATATTCCCGCTTAGAAGTTTACCATCAAGCGATTTTACTTGAATCGACGGGACAAGTGCACCGGTTCCACGTCCAGCTCCCGAGGATCTCATCAATGGTTGATACATTTCTCCCCGGGGGTATTCCGTTCTCCACTCTTCGTTCTGTCGCTGACGCTTTTCGCACGAGCATAAGACTTCGCGAATAACATGAGCATTGAATCAGGATCGGTTCCTGAAAACTAAATTACCCGGCATAGCTCAGCCGATGATTCTCAACGACGAAATGATCCGAGGGAACAACCCTAACAACCGTAATATCAAATAACGAACCCTTCAGATAGCGAAGTATTTACATTACCAACCCCTCAAAGAACGAACCCGTAACATACGAAGCGGAAAACCTCGATCAATGTTATGGTCTCGATATTATTTGTTCAGGAAAAATCCGAGTGGTTGGCATCCCAGTCAAAGGCCTCCTCCACGTTTATGGGTCTCTTTTTCTTCCTGTTGTATTCTATGGCATCTCTGTCTGGGGTGGAGGCTTTAACTAAATAATAATTCGTCGGCTTCAGATCATCCAAAACTGGGCTATCAGAGCCATCTTTGACGTCAGGCGCGATCAATCCGTTTCCCACCTGTTCGACGAATACAATCTCCCCTCCGCCTCCGATATATACCGTATCTCGGTTGCTGTTCTTGCATTCAAGACAGTGGAAGGTCGTATACCAAAAGATGTAGCTCTCCCTCCGAAGCCAAGAGTCACTCGTTCCGCACGACGCCCTACGAGTTTCGAGATATCGTTCACTCGCCACGAGTTCAGTCGCCACTCTCTATTCCACCACCTGCCGGCCATTCAACCTCAAATCAGAGAACATACACATACATACATACATACACACATACACACACACACACACATACACACACACATACACACATACACACATACACACATACACACACACACACACACACACATACACACACACACACACACACACACACACACACACACATACATACATATTTGTTGCATCTGCAACATTTTGTGATGTGTATGAAATTGTGAATTCTCACAAGTAATAATCTCAAATAAAACAGTGAACTCAAGCTTAAACATAACTCACTTATCAGGCTCCATTTTGTGCAAGCAGTTCCTTAATAAACCGCAAGTAAAATCAATCAATCAATTAATCAATGAATCAGGCACGTTGGCTAAAGGGTTCGTTTTCTGCCGGATACGTTATCTGAGGGGGTCGTTTCCGGTATGGTTTTTGATCGAATTGAAATAAAAAAGTTCGTTCTCTGAGGGGTTTCAGAGTAGACCAAAACGGTCTGCTCGAAGGCCTCACGTGAACCAAGAATCGATAGGAGAGTAAATGGGATTTTTGCGATCTTTCCCTGTTTCAGACTTATGTTCACCGCCCGCAGACACTCAGGAGGTGGGTTTGATTCCACTAGGGGAGGATTCCAAAACTGAATGCGAAACAGAGCGTTTTTCTCCGAATTTATTCAACGTTTTTTTATTGAAAACTTTAACCGTCATTTCGCAAGTTTGACGTTCTCCACAATGATGAGAGCATCCTTGCGTTACGTGTTATTCTCTCCTTTTCATGTTACTTATAATAAAAAAAACAAAAAAAATATAAACAAAGAAAGAAAAAAAACAAAAACAAAAAAAAAAAAAAAAAAAAAAAAAAAAAAAAAAAAAAACCACCAGCAGAGAATTTGATTGAGACAATATAGGCACAACGCAAGCCGGAAACCGAATCGGAAGACAACCTTGGGGAGCAGCTAAAACCGTTCACAGCTCCGCAGTTTTTCTGCGTTGAACATATGTAGATGATTCCCTTTTGAGATGGATCGAAGGACGAACTCGCAGCCTTCACTAGGAGCACAATTCCCGATATCCTCAGAGCTTTCATCGCCTCATCTGATTCATAGATCTAAAGCTCCCTGGTGTTCTGTGCGGTTTTGAGGAGTTTTGGCCGAAAATGTTTGACATCTTTGCCACGGCCGATACTTCGCAAAACACCGTTAGCTTGTCGCGGGGGAGACATTTGCGAGGCTTCTTGAAAAGAAGCTCTCGTCGAACAAATTCTTCGCAGCCCCAACCTTTTCCGGGTTCGAATCTGACGGGTTGGCCGCTGAGCATCGTGGAGATCGGTTCTCGGTTGGAGTCCAGGATTGAAACTTTGTACTTGGCCGACACTGCACCACCCTTACAAGAAATTAGATGCAGAAAAAATGAAATATGATCGTTGCTCTCTTCGCGGCCGCCCCCGGGATACAATTTGAGTTTCCAATTGATCTAATCTTGGGCTTTAGCACCGAAAGGGGCGCTCACGATGACCTTGCCTCTTTGAAGAAAACTGAAATTGTCGATCGTCCACACATGGCTGAATTTGACAACCTTACTCTGGGTAATGGACCAGGTATCGGCCACCATAGTTCCGGCTTTCCCTCCCGTGATCGACTTCGTTGCACACCGAGACATCCCAGTACGTTGATTTCAAGCGATTCTGACACTTCGAACAAGAATGCGGCAATCACCACCAAGTTTTCTGTGGCGACAGCACAGATTTCAACCAAAGTTTATGCTTCGGAGTTTTCTTCGCTCGAGGGGTCTGTTGCTCGCGACCGCTGATCACCTGATTGATATCGTGGCTCTTCGAATCCCGGGACTGGCGAAAGGTTCCGTTCACATCTGCACGTCTGCGTGCACATACACAGTCACGTTGGACAGGAACAAGCGTCAGAAACGGTGAAACTTCACATGAACCACTGACGTTTAGTTGTGTTGAAATACCTGACCAACAGCTTATAAAATTATTCACACTGTCCTAGAGTTAGGCGACCGACGTAACCACGGCCAGTCCAGCC
Organism: Neoseiulus cucumeris; assembly: GCA_021527715.1. Classification (NCBI taxonomy): domain Eukaryota; kingdom Metazoa; phylum Arthropoda; class Arachnida; order Mesostigmata; family Phytoseiidae; genus Neoseiulus; species Neoseiulus cucumeris. The sequence goes on from JAJSRV010000019.1 coordinate 90,275, forward strand.
AGCTGAAGACACTTCGAGATCGAACGGAGGAGTTTCAAACAGCTTAAGTTCGTTTAAGACTTGAACAAATCTCTGCCTAGAACAAACTCTGAAGCGTTTCGAAAATATTTTGTATGAAAATTCGCTCGTAATTTACTATGATCGACCTGGACCAACATCAAAAAGCTCCACATGCTGCCTTTGATGACCACCTTGCAGCTCTTGGACCTGTTCGGAAAAATCTCCACTACGGGAGGGGTTTCCGGGGAACCGCAGAGCTGACGGCAAACCCGAACATCCGGGTTGACCCGCCCGCCCCTTCCATAGGGAAGCACGGTTTTCTGGCCTGAGACCTTACTGATGTCGGTTTCTGGTAGGTTATAATTGTCATCGATTCGACTTCGTTCCCATTCTTATTGCTCAGTAAAAGTTACGTAAAATAGTCGGTGATTGATCTGAAAACGCAGATCTGATTTGTGTACTTTCAATCAAAAACAGGAAATGCGAGTTCGAGAATTGGCGTTTTCCCTTCTGGAATGCATGACGCTGAGGAAGCCATTGGCCGCCAAATCCCGCCGAAACGAAACTTATTGTCTGCTCGATCGAAATTTCCGACATCACACTCGCTTCGAGGTCATTTACACAAAGTTTCGATACAGAGTTCCGCTATCAGAGGAGCCAATCGGAACTTTTTCATTTCGGAGGGGAAAGACTCATTCGCTCCGGTGAATCACGATTCGGATTTCAGAATTTACGCTTGTCAAATCGAGTGCCTCCTCTTCGTTGACTGAGAGGCTGAGGCAATCACTTCAAGAGGGGCCTTTTCATGTTCCGACTGAAAGTCTCGCTGCTGTTTTGTTACCGTGGTCCGATCCTCGATTCTTCTTCCAGCGAACGCGTTCGGCGGAAAAAACCCGAAACGAATCACGAGCTGCTCTGGCGGAGTTTTCTTCGGAACTGACTGAGGATGGACGGAACTGGGAATGGGAAACAGACGGTCTTTTTCGATTCAGCATACAATTTCGAGTGGAAATTTGGATTTTTTGGCGAAATCAGTCAGGGATCACGGACTCGCAATAAGAGTTCAGGGCTCAGCGGGAGTTTTTCTAAGGAACCGGACGTTCTGCATCCGCGGAATCGATGTCAGCTCCGAGTTGAGGCTGTGCTTGAAGTTTGGACAAGCGACACGGTGAGATGACTGGATTTTTCTCAATCTCTCCCCCTCTGTCGAAGAAATCAGAGACTGAAGACTGCGCACTTTTAGCTCGCCCCTAAAGTCCAGAGGCGGGAACGGGTTCCAAGTACTCTCCGCCTCATCCAGGTAACCGGATGCTCGCGTGAATTTGTGGAGTTGGAAGAGACCGCATGGAGTCGGTCAAGTCCAACGAACTCATTATACTTCTTGAAGGGTTGCGGGAAACCTTGGGTTCATCAAATGAGGTCGATGAGGCTCAGTGATCTCGGGATGACCTTTGCGCGAGAGTGTTTGATCTGTTTCTGCTTTACATTGTGAGCCACCGCTTCGTTCCTTGACAACTGGAAAAGATAAGCTCCCCTCCCCCTCCTCCTCCACCTGCCCCTGGTCGTCTGTCTGAAAGAGCTAGCGGAATTGAGGAAGGCAGGCAAATGAATTGTCCTCCGGTCTGCTTCCTCCCTCGAAACTGGTGGAGTGGATAGCGCCTGGCGGACGACTGGAATCGGGTGTATACCGCGACGCCCCGACTGTTGCAGCGTGTCGTTCCCAAATTAAGTTGTGCTATCTGCAGATGGTTGGACTCTCTCCCAACAGAGCTTCCTTCCCTCAGTAAGAGGATAGGTGAGGTTTACTCCCGCTGCCGTTGCCAACGTCGGCTTCTCCTCCACGTTTTCTTCCAACACCGCGTAATACGACTTAGTTTTGTCTGAGAGCCACCAGAAAGCTGACTGGCGTCTCGACTAGAATCCAATCTAACCACTCTCGTTAGCGGCGGCGGCGGTGGTGGCATCGTGCTCTACGAACTCTTCGCCAATAACAAAGTCCACAGTACTCCTCAGATTCGTCGCTGCGATCGTGGAGGAAAAGTTATAACGATACCCCATGTGTTCCAAAACACGTCCCCAGAAGTGTCAACGAAGGCAAGGAATCGATCACCACCTCTGCCGTCTCACTGTGATTTCGTCCAGCGTACACAAATGCGCGTTTTGAGGAGAACTCACAGGTCGCAGCCCACATGGTCACTCACGGTGTACAATCCATCTCCGCAGATATGGACCCGGCAACCCTGAGAGCTGAAGTTTTTCGTTTGATCGGGGATCCTCGTGTCCTGTGATCAGGTGACATGTAACCGAATACAACCGGTGCTCAGCGTACGCGCCACGAAACTAAAACTCACTGTGAAAGCCCGCCATGACAGCTTTTCTTGGAGCAATCACAAACCGATTGCAGAAGCTCCTCAGAACGACTTTGAACAAATTATTGAGTTTATTCAAGTTCTGCATCTGGCCTCATTCGTTTCCTTGTGGAAGCAGTTTCCATCTACGTTCGAATAGCTTCTCATCGTGACCTTGCGATGAATTGGCCCGTTGGGTGGTTAGACTGATTCGAGAAGAAGTTGCGAAGTCGCCCTCAGAGGAGCTTGTCGCTTCAAGCTGCGTCCAACTTCAGTTTGTCACAAACTTAAAGGTGAGTTCGAAGATTTTTCTGTTCTGTTTCATTGATTCTGGATTCTTCCAAATCCGGAATGCGATTTTGAAACAGAGGCCGCTCGCCGTGAGTCGTCGTCGCAGCTGAGAAACCCTTGAAGTTGACGAGAAAAAGCCTCGAATGACGATGACTTGCAACTAGAACCATCTAACTTGCGGCCTCGGAAAATTGATTCGTCGAGGTTTTTGGCGATCGATAGCCTCCTTTTGCGACCGTAATCTTTTCGGTGTATCTTGCAAGAGGAGGAGTGTGTCTCTGCTCTAGGAAGGTCTATGTTTAGCTTCATGCGAGTCATGGACGGCTTGTGTGAGGCTGCGGGTGCTTCCTATTTGGGACCGCGTTAACTTTGCGGGTGGCGGCGGCGGCGGCGGCGGCGGCGGCGGCGGCGGCAGCGCATCCGGTGGATGAAGCTCAGACACGAGGGATCTACTACTGGCATCACCATCTGACAAATCTTGCAAGCTCTCACGCGGAGACATCTGCCGACTACACAAACGGATCGAGAATTCCCCCTCGAGTAGCTTAGCCCCGAAACCGACTCCCGAGATTTCGAAAATCCTCCAAGGGATCCCCGATCGGATTCTGAGTTGCAACGCTCATGGTTCTCCTCTTTCACCTCTTCCATGACCGATGGCGAGAAGAGTCGAGGTCCACCGTGAAGTGTTTCCAAGCGCGGTCTTGTTCGCTTCACCGTTCTGGCTTGTCACTCGCTATCCGAGGCGAAGGAGCATCTTTCGATCGAAAGTATGCGGTTTCGGAGCGGAGAATCGATGACTTGCAGACGGCTGTCAACGGCAGATGCGGACATATGTTAAATGCAGACTAGGGATCGCACGGACGTGTTCCCAATGAGAAATGCGCCCGAACAGTCTACTTCTTCCCTCGAATGCATAACCGATACGAGCGGATTCGATACCCGCCTAATATTGAGTTACGATTGCGACTTGACATGGAAATCTTCACGTCACAACATTCCGTCACCCGCGTGACTCTCCATCGTTGAACGAAAATTCTCCTCCGAAACCGAAACTTCTGTGATTGATTCGGGAAAGCGTAGATCGATTTTCTTGTCAGTTTTTATGTTAGATTCGAGACAATAGTGTTTTTTTTTCTTACTCTCACAAGAGCGTTCCGTCGAAAAAAATTCGATGTCCAGAGCGATGGCCACAGATTTGCAAAGATTGCTTCGGTGGGTTTTCCGAAAACTAGAAAAGATTCTCTGACGAGGATGACGATAGAGGTTAGATATATTTTTCAGCCTCAGGGATCTCCCACAACGTGGATCCCGTGGACGGTGACTCACAAATCACAAAACTAGAAAACCAATGAATCGTTCTATGACACGGTGCTTAAGGATGATCCAGCATCATGAACATTCGGGTACGAAAATTTAAAAAAGCATTCGGAATCGGAGAAGAATTTCTCCTCCTCCCGACCAAAACAAACTGTCGCGAGGAGCGAACTCGAAAACTAAGTCCGAGTTCGAAAATTCCCAAAACAGGTGGCGGTCATGCTCGCTCGCTCGTGAGGAATATGGAATCGGTCGCCGAAGCACATGGAGCCTCCTGATAAATAGGATCCTCGAACCGAAAATCAAAATGATTAATATGCCCAGAGATGAGTGGTCTCCCAACAAGAGCCGTCAGCGGAGGGCCACCGCGAAGAACCCCCGGAAAACGTTCAGAGCATCGGAAGCGGCCGATCCACGAGGACAGATAACTGAAAGACCAACTTCCCTCACACCATCGTCAAACGACGGTAAGTCATCGTTGAAACGTCGGCCAGCTCTTCGTTAGGAAGAAGTTGTGGAGGTCTTTGTCCGATTCGTCGAGATTCTAAAAGAAGGGAATTCAATTTGATTTTCAGGGAGTACTGAAAATTCAGTGCCTCTGGGAAACGCAGCTGGCGCTTTGGCTGATCCCGGGAGATCGTCGCGCCGAGTCCAGCGGCACGGCTCTTTCCATTTCATGAAGCATCCGCGAAGACCTCATGCCACAGCTGCGGTTCTGCGCAAACTTCGGACCCGAGCCCAGCTCTGGACCTACAAATAACCTCACGTGAGTTCCCGACCTCCAACCCAAACGGAGACTGATTCAGAATTCAATGCAAAACATCGCTTTTGGAGTTTGGAGCGAATCGATGTCGCGCACCGAATGTCAATGCTGCCCGCCAACTTCCTAGTCTTGAATATGATCATAGATGGGGCACAGTGGTAGATCTTCGGCGGCGGGGATCCGGTTTCGGAGTTTCGATTCAAAATCAGGTATTCCCTGAAGCCGTCGGTTGACCGTTGAACCCTGACGCAGATTCACGCAAGCGTCATGCACAATATGCTGCTGGAAGAAAGATTTCGGAATCTTCTCGAAATTCCTGGATTTTTCGACCTCAATATATTTTCTGTGGTGCTCCTTTAAACCAGCATGGTCATATGATTGGTTGTACAGCGCCGAAAAATTCAAGGATGTTCTGTCCGCACCTTGCATCAACTCATATTCGGGCTGATCGCCTTTTCCAAACCTCTGCTCGATGCTGGTCACCGGAGGCGCCCAACTGTCGCTGGTTCGTTGAGGAAGGAAAAAAAACGGGAGATTGCGGTGTGACGTTTCTCTCCCGAAGAATCTCTCGTGGATGCTCGGGAGCGATCGATTGATGCTTCTCCACTCCACGCTTAAAGAATTGTAACTGACATCCGAATCAGAAGAAAACAGATATTTTGTGCGGCCAGTGTAACGGAATAATCAGGCTCCAGCTGCGGATAATTCGTGGCAAACGCTCTGCGGACTGAAATCCGTCCGTCTGAAGTAACCGGTTTGGTTATCGTTTCGAGCTTCGCGAGCGAATCATCGCGAAGATGAAAGTTTAATAAGGTGCCATTCCGTCCATCACCTCTTGACTTTGTTCGATGCAGTGATCGCATGCTGAGACAGTGACTCTATTCCATACGTCATACTCCATGGGAAACTTCGGCGAGCCTGGCTGTCGTTGCTTCTGACTTTTGTTCTTCGACGCAAATAGCCGCCTTCCGCACTCAGCAAACTGATGATACTCCGTAACTCTGTTGACCGAACTCGATAATTTTCCTCGTTTCGGATTGCCGAGCACGCGATCCGTGACTCGGAGTCATCGATAGCCCGTGCTTCGTTCAGACAGCATCTTTCTTTGTGTCCTAATAACTTTCACATGGTGGGGGTGACTGGAGTCGCTTCTGTTCTGCCTGTTCGCGGCTTCAGCGATTACCTCCAGGACGATGTTTTACAGAATCAGAAATGGCTTTCAGCTCGACGTCTACGTTTTATGTCGAAAAGATCATATTTGAGAGAACTGACAAATGATCTCGTGTATTGAAGAAATCACAGCGAGGTAGCAGTAGCAGCTTGATCGATCAACGCGATGGTGTCCTTCGTGAACATCTTCCGTCCGAAATCAGACTTTCGATCACGGTTCGCGAATCAAAAAAGCCACATACTTTGAATTCTTCAAAAGCAGAATGACGAAATGAGCATAATGAGGAGCAACGAGGAAAATCCTTGATCGCATCCAGATTCTGTCTGCTCGATTCTTCCGCATTACGTAAACTCGAGTCCCCTCGAAACTGGTTCTTTCGAATCTGACCTTGACCGCCGCGCACCTTTTTATTCCACACCCTCTTCGCTAGTTAAATTTTTCAGTCTCAGCGTCAGGAAGAGATAACGATATCCTGAGAACGGCTCCAACCATGACTTTTTCGATATGAAACGAATTTCAATGAGCTCTGACTGAGTGCGAGATTTACGAGTTGTATTCTGGAAGCCGTGGATGAGTTTTTCGGGACAAATGAGTGTGAGCTCCAATTTTAACTCTACTCCGATGGCGAAAAGTCACCCGAGGACCTTTGGTGCGAATCAATCGAATCTCCAGAGTACTCGCGAGGACAACCAAATCATTCGATTCCAAATCCTGAATGGATGTAATGCCGCTGTTGATGTTGCCGGGGAGGAACGTGAACACCTACCCAAGCTGTGATCGAAATGACAACCACTAGACAGACACCCTTTCTTTTACTCACCCCTTTCTCGGTGCGCGCTTCGGGACTGCCAACAGCTCCCAGGCGGGAGCTTTTCAGACACTGATGGAAATAAAAATCACAACTGGATTCAGCTACTCAGTGATCTCCTTGTGCTCGATTGGATAATTGCTCCGAACTATCCGCTCTCAGCGATCGTCTCGTTTAGGTTCCAACAGTATGGAACCAGTGTTTCCTGAGGTGCTGAGAAATCATCTGAAGTCTTGAGGTATTTATCCATCGATCATCCTCGTTCGAATGAACTCGTTCGCCGACTTTACATCGCTGAGGACCAATTCCGTTGTCAATCCTCGAACCAGCCCACGAGCGATTGGATGCTTGCTCCACGACGACGCCCGTGCTGATGTTCCGGATCAACCTCTTTTGTAAATGGCCAGATATCGTGTTGGAATCGGCGAACAGTTCAAGTGTTCTCGATAGCTGTATGTTTTTTTCCCATCACCTTCTGTTCACCGTTTTGCATACCTTACCCGATTACCTGTGCGTCGTTTTCTACGGTGACCTTCGAACATTGTCAAACTGATTGTTCTTTCGCCGTTGATGTTCGAGTCCTGAAGGACTAAGCCTGAAATGATGAGTTTCGGAGAGAATTCGAACTTTCTTGTTCTGATGGTTGTGGCGAGCTAAAAACGGTTGTAAGAATCTCGCGTTAAACTAGTTACCATTTGAATTGGTTCGCTCAGTAGGGCGACTGAAACTTCCTACCCCGTTTGGTCATCAGTCCGTTCATTCGTCGAAAAGAACTATGTTGCATTCAGTTGCTAACTTGGTCTACGCACTCACCGTTTCGCTAACACACGCTTCAACACAAGGTCTTCAGAAGAGTATTTTTTTTTTCTTCGAGAATTCATCAAAAGCATCAGAGACAACGGTCAGAGGAACATTTTCAGAGAGCAAGACTCTTTGATAGACGGGGAATAGTTTTCGGTCACAACACTGCAGTCTTTCGCCGGTGGAAAGCTTTTGCCTAAATTTCCAATTCTGTGGAGTCCGACACAGTTTCGGCTGACGGGCAACTCATGCTTTGACACGAGCTCACGTCTCGTAGCAACTTCTGAGAGTCCGTAATTCACTACTCCCGATACTACCTGACCTTGATCGTTCCGGCTTAGTTTTTAGTCACGAAGGGAATAATACGCCATATTTGACCCTTGCGTCTAAGTGGCGACGAAATTGTTTTCAAACAGTGGGAGACTAGTCACAGATTTTCCGGAGTATGCTTCCCAGAGACACTGCATTTGAGAATGGGTGAGCTGCGACAACTTTGACACCTTCGGGACTCTAGCGAACAAGTCCGGCACTGTGAACAGATCGAGTGTGTCCTGTAGGATCGGGGTCACACCCAGAATGCCCTCATGACGGGTAACATTTGCATCGCTCAGTCGACATTCCAAAAAAAAGCCTTCGTTGCCGATGACATCGCTTGGTGCGAACAATGTCTCTTGAAATTAAACTTTTTCTCCTCTAAATGGAGAAGAGAGATGACTCGTTTGCAGAATATTCAGTCTTCGAAATTATGCCACCAGCTGAGTGTTTCCCGAAGAATGGGCTTTTGGTGAAGTAGTTAACGCGTTGAAGCTTGTTGAAGCCTTGATATCCACGAAACGGTCCCCATCGACTAAGAAATTCGACTCACAACGCGTGTAAACAGTGGTCACCTCGTTAAACACCTCGCTGTTCCGGATAAGAGGGGTGGCATGTTTTTTTTTTCTGAACAGTTTCTTGTCTTCCGGATCGCTCATCTATCAGTGTGTCGGCTTCCAGCTATCTTTTCGTTCTGCTTCTTCGGTATTCGAAATCCCGAAACACGCGGATAGGCTACTGGACAGTTCGTCAGCGTGTCGGTGGTCAGTTTGTCAGAAAATGGACACATGAAGTATTTTCCATCAAATGACGTCCGAGTTTCCTTCAGGCAGCTTCATAACCGGTACCTCTTAGCGTCGTCGCGTCCCGCCTAGCTCGCTCAGCTGAAAAGCGAACAAAAGAGGGAGAACAAATACTTGAGACATTTTTTCGAAGCCGTCGGCACTTCACTGCACGAACCACGGACTGGGGAGAGATCTTCTAGGGAAAATACGGGATATGAATTCCCCTATCCGTCCCGAAAATCATGTCTCCGTTCAGACTTCGAGACCGTTTACGGCCACTTCGAGAAAAAGCGAGACCACGAACCGGTTTGGCTATTGAGGACTGGGTGAAACGAAGGAGTTGAATTCGGTTCTGCTTCACCAGAATGCTTCTAGGTTTCAACATTAGAAGCTCACATTTAGCAGCACAGCTAGACGTAATATGTTGTCATCGTGAACAGATCAGGATCGGTCTTCTGGATCATTGCAGAAAGGGTTCTGGAAACGCAATAAAAACCCCGTGATCTAAATGATTGTTAACAAGACAACTTGATTGATCAACCTCTTCTCCGTTCGTATCGCCCCAGAGGATCCGTACGATAGCTCCTGCAGGAGCTTTGTCGTGGAACGGGTGACAATCATGAATTTATTTTTCGAATGTTAAGGAATGTTCGAAGTGCCCGCTGTTCCCAGATGTCAATTGAAATTCCTGATGCGGATTCGCTTCTTGTAGTCCTTTCAAGATGAAGGACATGATAATACCTTTACTGTCTGAAAGAACACAACTGCATGTCCCAAGCCGCGGGGTCCCGAGCGCCGATCAAATCGATTCCGTCAGCGAACATTCTTACGTTCAGTGAACATGGGCCGTTAGAACTCTGTGTGGCTTCATGATCGCGATGAATTCGAAGGTTTCGATGATACAAAGTCCATTAATGTCAATGATGTGGCTATCCGGCCACTCTGTTACTCTTCGCCAGGTTTCTCAGCAGCTCCCCCACACTTGCTATAGGCTTCCACGCTATAATTCGATCGTGGTCTGGAATCAGGTGACACCACGAGCAAGAGGATAGCTTTGTATATAGATCCACGCGAATCGGCAGCGGGAGCGACGGCAAAGATTTCCTGTTGAGTTATGGAAATTGTCCGAATGAGAAGTTGGCGCGACTCTATGAAACTTCCTCAAAAAATTCTTCCGCATTTTCATTGGAGACTCAGGTGCAAAGTCCTTTTTACTTACCATTCATAATGAATTGTGCCCCAACGATGACAGAACCCCCGATCGATGATTGAACGTCCGGTTGTTTTCATTCTGAGAACTGTCCAGAATGGTCGAAGAGTTCTTTCTACTGACACTTGTACGTTCCCATTTGCTGATGGCTCATGTTCAGATATCCGTAACGTAAATCTCGAAGCTGATGCGAACTCTCAAAAAATTGATTTCGTTTCTTTCGTTCTCTTATCATCTTGAAGCTCACTTTCGGTGGAAACGATGCGCGCGGCATCGTAAATGAATTAGCCAAGTCAGGAAAGACATCTCTCAAATTCATAATTTCCTCTAGCTATTTCTTTCTGTTTCTATTTTGTTTGGTTCATGTCCTTGTTTCATTATTTTCAGTTAAGTTGTGTAGAGTTCTCGCAATGTGTAAAGTACCGAGCGTACAGACCCTGCACGGTAGTGACGATGACAGAAAGAAGGCACACGGTGACACAACTCTGTTGTCCACGACGGAGAATGAGGCCCCGAAAAAGGCGAAAAAGACAGTGCGCTTTCACGAGAAGTTGGAGCCTGGCGCTCCGTTTCCATCCGACGTAAGTTTTACCAACGCTTGTATACGGATGTAAGACTTCGATTCTGGAATAACATCTCCGAATAGCTGGAAAATTTCTCGTCTTTAGTGTGAAATTATTTTCTTGCGATGAAGAGCCGGTGGATCACGACGCGGTGCGCCGCCGGTCTTCTGAGCCGAGAAGCTGAAATGTAAGAGGAGCGTTCACAGATAGGTAGATACGCTATCGTTCCCGGGCCAAGAGCGACAGAAAGGTGACAGCTCGGTGTACGCGGAACCGATACTCTTGAACGAATCATTGTAGTTCGTGGCTAGCAAGAAGACCAGTGTAGATTTTGAAACGAGCTTTGTCGGACGGACGGACGGACGAATGGACGGGCGGGAGGGTGGCAGGCAGGCTCTTCTTTCGACACCGGTCAGAGAGAACAGTCTTTCTTGCGAACAGGGTCATCAGAGATGAGACGAACACAACAAAAGTTTCGAAACTACGCTAGCATGCGCTACAAGTGTCCAGCACTGAGGTTGACAACACCATGAGCACCGTTCTGTTTTCCTGGTGATTCGACTGGTTGTCATGTTAAATTAAAGCGTGTGCCCGACGTCCGAACGGATCACCATGAGCATCAAGGAGCCGCCGTGATATCTGTAATTCAGTGATCAGAGAATGATGTCGATGTGTTACTTCGTCCAGGATTCATGAGCGCTAGACAATCGGAGTTCGTCATGTTACCGAAAAATGAGGTATATCATGAGTTCATGGGGATCTCATCTCGGCTCATCTCAAAATATCTCGCGACAGGATTCACGAACCGTCCTCTTCCCGCTTGTGCGCGAGTTCTATTGTTGATCGGAAGGATTCACAATGTCAAACATCACAGCCATCTGACATAATCACCTATTCAGAGTTTGGAATTCGAGGTCTTTTGTAATTTGCAAGCACTCAGTCTGTGATCAGAGACCATCACCGAGCAGAGAACTTCTGTCAATTCCAAAACAGTCGGAAAAATTTCCATCAACTCATCTTGCAGCCTTTTCCATGAAATTAGGCTCATGAGTTTTTCTCACCGTGGAACGATCATCAGCATTGTTCCTTATTTTAATCAGAATCAAGCGTCGGAGTCGAAACTCACGTTGATCATTCGTTATGAACTCGTACGAGCGATTTCGAAATTAACGACGAACTGAGTTTTAGGACAGCAGAAACCACACTCACAACGCGTTTCTGGCGGTCAGCGGCAAAGACGGCTGCGATCACGCTCAGGTTGACTGCGTTTGCGACGTCGCGTCGTCACTTCAGAGATCACTTCCGCTCAATCAAGCGGCGGCTTCTCTGTCTGTCTGTCAGTCAGTCTTCAGACAAGTCCGAAAACATCACAGCCCCCAGAACTTTTTCGCGTCGTCAAGCCATTCGCGGTGCTTGTCCGAAGAGAACTTTTCAAGAACTGACAAAATTGGAAATGTTTGTCTATGGATTCATTGTTCTGCCGCTCCGCGGCCGATGACCTTTTTTTTCTCCCATCAATTGGAGGAAACTGGGGAAATTCCTAGCATTAAACATATTCACACATCTCAAGTGACTCTATGTATCTGAGTGTACTCTAATATTGAAACAGGCGATTGCCATGAGCAAGAAGGAGGTTGTCGCTTTGCTCGTCGTGTTCATTCTCTTCGTTGTGATTGGTGGTGCTGTTTTCATGGCCGTCGAAGGTCCTCAGGAAATCGAGACGAGAGCTAAACTTGTTCAACTGAGAAAAAAGTTTTTCGGTGAGTAACTTACGAAACTTTATTTCGAAATCTCGCCGGAAAAGCCTCCGTGTGGGAAGAGCTAGACCGATTGCACCGAGAACGATGATTCTTAAGAACATGGCGAGGAATTTCTCTGTGAGGTGCGAGTTTATTCCCCATGCCCGCGCTGACTTAATACGCTTCCACATTCCACAGACAAACTCGAGGAGCTTCATCATCCGAACTTCACGAAACGAGAAATGGTTGACATGATACGACAATTAGCGAACGCTCGGTCTCGGAATCTGCTCGATATGTCGGGACGTGAGACGAACGTCAATTGGAACTTTTATAACTCGTTTTTCTTCGCCATAACGGTGGTAACGACCATAGGATATGGACACGTTTCGCCGTCAACGGTGTCTGGAAGACTATTCTGTGTTGCATACGCTATGATAGGCGTCCCTCTCACTGGTGAGTCGGCGAACAACGACAGCTCTGGCGGAAGTCCTTCCGTCTAAATAATCATCGCTGTTCGCTATCGGCCGATTTAGTTCTCATTCGTCGCTCAATGAGTTCATGTCTCCTCCTCAACAAATATGTCTGTGTATATGGTAGATTGGATCTCATGGATCAGAGTCCGGAGGTTACCGCCTGACATTGGATCATTTTCGCTCATTGGATTCCTGTTTAAGGTATCTTACTCGCTGCGATTGGTGATCATTTTAGTAAACATCTCGTGAAGCGAATCAATGCCGCCAGAAAGGTATGAGTATTCAAATCAATTCAGTTCCCGTCTGAGATGTTGGTTGATCTTGTGACGGCTCTTCTAGAAGCAATCTTCATTCACTGCAGGTTTATACATCGAAGATCGCGCTGGCGGTGAATGCAGCGACATTCCTGGTCCCTTGGCTGGTCGTTTTCTTGATTTTACCTGCCGGACTTTTCATGTACATCGAAGGCTGGACCTACCTGGAAGCCTTGTACTATTGCTTCATTTCTCTCGCGACCATTGGTTTCGGCGACTATGTTGCAGGTGATTTGAAGATGGCCATGTGGATTTTCCGACACCTATCAGTGTCTGACTATATCTCCCGCGACCTCGCTTGCCCACCGATTCCCTCCCGATATCACTTATATCGATGCTCGACATAAAGGCTCTAAACGCCTTTTTTGAATCAGGCAATTTCGAAGGCGACTACATCTGGATTTACAAGGCTGCGGTTGTGCTATGGATCATATTTGGGCTCGGCTACCTGGCTATGATCCTAAACTACATAAGTAGAGCAATGCGCTCAAAAAAGGTACGTGTCCTTGGGGATTGGGGAGCCGCGGGTGAATATCACAATCCTGAGAATTGATCCTACTCTTCTAACAGGTGCGTCGGATGGAACACCGTCTCTCCTCAAGCTTCCAAAACACACAACAGAAACTCGGAGCTCGACTTGATGAAATGCAGAAAATCCTTCAGGAATTCGCTGTGAAACAGCGTAAAACTCGACCGTCGCCGAAGAAGTGCCGCTCTTTCGGTAGAAATCTTCCACTTTCCAATCCTCACTCCATACCAGTGGACGTTCGATACAGGGTGCGAGGGAAAACGGATCGATTTGATTTCAATTTTTCCAGGTAACATGGTGGAGGAGGCTGAACGAGACGGCAGTTACAGACTTCCCGGAACCCGACCGGGAACCCGAGTCACAATCGTGGAACACCCCAGCAGTGAAGGAAGCGAAAGCGGGGAAATCGAACGTCTTCTGACGCTCGTCGAAGTTCTCAAAGAAGAGTCTACTCAAAATCTTTACAGAACGAAGCAACTGCTTGAAGATACTGAACGAGACCTTCTGTCCTTCTGCAGGGAAGATTCCGCAGATTCGAGTCAAGGCGTCGCTCTAACCGTTCCCGGTATATATCCGCATGTGGTTGATTGGCCGTTTGAGAACGTTGGCTAGAATGAGGAATTTTTTCCATCACATCGATCATGACTACAACGTTCTGAATCCTCATTGACTCATTCCCTTCGATCAGCAGGCACTCCGAATCGAAGACATTCACTGCCGGTCCTACTGACTCCGTCTCCCCCAACCTCTGGAGACTCTTTGAGTGGAGAAGTTCCAGGGATCGGAATAACTCGCAACTTGCCTTCTCCACGCACAGAGTTTGCTGCCTCTCCTGGAAATGCCTCTTTACTCGGTCGATCTTTCCAGTCTTTCCTGTATCGCAAGCGCCCGGACATTCTCGATTTGGAAGCGGGGAATCGAAGGAGCAAAGAGCGTGTCGAAGGAGACAGTCGTGAGTCGTCGGTCGGAACTGGACTCGGAGTCCGAGGCATGGGGGTGCCAGGCGTCGATGATGATGATGATGACGTCGTCGATGACGATGACGACGAACTGAACGCGGTGCAGAGCAGTCGAATGTAGGGAGACCTCGGTGTCAGCCCCACCGATTCGCTCTTCGCACACTATAGATTCGAATCCTTGAGATCGCCAAGAGAGCCACCGTGTTCAGTAGTTCCATCCCATCATCGGCAACTGCTCACAACGCTATCGTCGCAACGGAGAGGGACGGGAAGGTCACGGTCACGATCTCCGATCAGACCTCAGGCTGTGACTCAAGTGCGTCGAGTGCGCTCTTTCCAGAGACCATCGCCGAACAGCTCGTCGTCGATGTTCAGTCGCATTTACCAAGACGGCCCGAGATCACAACGTGCTCGTCGATCCCTAGCGGGTGAAACATTCATCAATATGTCGACTCTATTGCCTCCCGAAAGTGAAGTTTGAAGCGAAGCAGATAACACAGAATTCCAAGAGAAGCATGAGGGCGAGATGGTTCGTCTGAAAACGATTGTACTCGGAGTTATCGGTGAATCTCGAGGAACGAGTTCGGTGACTAAGCTTTTGGTCAGATCTGTGTTCATATGCCCAAGACTGATCTTCAGATCTAGGGAACGCAAAGACGTATGATTTCTTCCACGGCACTGAATTCACGCTCACTCATGTCTGAGAACAAACACCGCGAAACTTTCAGGAGATTTCAGTTTGTTTTTTTTCCGAGGAATTCTCCGCGGTCCCGCCTCTCCTTCGGAAATGGAAGGCCTTTTGTCTGCCCGCCAAATAATTTAAGTTCATCCGAACCCACAGCATGTTCGATCACTTTCTCAACTCAAGCTCTGTTTGGCGGATGATGATCGCTGGCGAAGAACTCAAAGATGATTCCAACTATTCCAATAAGCGCACATCCGAGACACCGAGTAGCGACTCCCAACGAATAAAATATAGAGGAACATTTTATTTATTGCAATCCACGAAAATCTCCTTTTTTCTACCCGAATGTTCCCGGACTGTTCCAAGCTTCATTTTCTCGCTGATTTGCTGTTCTGATTTTGATTCGTTAGGAAACCATTTGCTCGAGTCGGTGGTGCACAATTTTGATGACCGATCGGACAACTAGTACCTAGTGAGCTCACACACACACACACACACACACACACACACACACACACACACACACACACACACACACACACACACACGGATCACAAACCCATGACAAAGTTGAGAAATCTCTCAGGCATTGTGATCTATCATGAAGACAATTTTGCAGAAGAGTGTTAACGACCCAAAGAAGCCGCAGCGCACCCTTCGTATTTCCAGCTCTCTGTCTGTGAACACCTTCGACAGCAGGGACACTCGAATAGAAGGATAACGAGTAGTAGTCCACATGCGATGGAATGACGATGCTTCCGCGAATGGAAAATTCGAAAGACATCCAGCAAGCCTCTGGATGTCTCAACCTGTCGGAATCGGTCATTGAATGAGCTCTGTCGTCTGATCTGAAACAGCGATATCCGATCGATCACTTCTCAGCGAGATAAGACACCAGAGAGGAACGGATTCAGATAGGAGATGGGAGGATAAATCGAAGAAACCTAGAGAGAGAGAATCAGAGAGTCTGTACTCAAATGTTATTCATACATAGCCTCGAGCGCCCGTATAGAGTACCGAGGTACGCTCAAAAATGAATTGGACTGTCTGAAAATAAACGCCTGTCCGATGAAGCGTAATGCTGTAGCGTTCAACATAGTTTCAACTTTTGGTAGTAGGAAAATTCCTCCTTCAAAATCTTATGGCTGTGGCCACGCACAGTCTGCCTGACTGCCAACAAGACGAACGAGATGCGTGGAACGAATCCAGCTATCGAAATCTTGGAAAGAAGAAAACAAGTTCGGTCACCTCTAGATTAGCGGCTGTATTCTGTCCATAAGTCCTCAGCGTACGACGATATCAGCTTAACCACATTTGAACCATGTCAATCAAAATACATGTCGATAGTCAACTATAAAATATGTTTCGAACGTTATTGATCGCGGAAGTTTCACTCAACAGTTGCGTAAACCTCTCTCTGTATCTATGTATGTATGTATGTATCGGTTCACTCTGACTGGCTTGTGTCAGCAACGCAGATCACAAAAGTTTTCCTTCACATTATCGGCGTAACACATCGTTCAATCTATGTTGCCTAACTGATAAAGGGTGACGCGACGATCGAGCACACAACAGTTTATGGGACATCTCGTATGTGCTTGGCTGGGCGCCACGTCTGCCGGCCCGTCATAGAGAAGTGTTCGCACTCGAGATAGACTGGAGCGGAGCTCACTGCGCTCAGGTTCGGAAGAACTCCCTGGGACGCATCGATAGAAAAATCGAAGTTTTGGCGGTCGATGCTCCTGCTTTCAAAATAACATTCTGCTACTAAATTTCCGATTCACACCCGGACCCGAGAGATGGTCGGAAATGAACATTGATTGGACGAGATCTACATTTTCGTCAGAGAACGAATAAGTACAGATGGCTTAGACGTGAGCGGATCGAATGATACGCAGTATAATGTTCCCGAGTGCGCGCGACCTATCCTTTTCAGAGTCCGGATGCCAGAGTGCCCGCGTCCGAGTTTCGTCGATTCATTTGAACATCCGGCGAGAGACCTTGCGGACCCATTGTGCTACCAAATGTTGCTACCTTTACTGGCTGACAACCTCATCAAAATCCTCCAGTAATGGTGTTAGTTTTTCACTCAGACCATCTCTGGTTTCCGGTTTTAGTTCTTTTTGAGCTGCGCCGATCATATACAGGATCCACACCAACTACGAAAATGGAGTGAGATTTGAAGCTTCGGTTCCAAGGAAAAAACGAAATTGAAATCACACACATAGGTATGTGATTCTTCTCGCCGCCTCAAAGATCGAGTCGAATCCAAGCGCAGTCAGCTCCGTCGCGCCATTCATTCCGCATAGGCGGCCCTTCACGCAGTGCTTCTTCGATCGTTGTTGTCCTTGATTTATTGTGCGACTTCTATGAGGATGAAGCTTCACAATGTTGAATGCATTGCAGTTTGTTTGCTCATGTCCCGCTTCTCCTGAAACTTCATTCCGTCCATTTGTTGTAGCAACCAATCGCCGTTCGTATCCGATCGATCAAAGCTGATCTCACTAAATGCACCCGGTTGCCATACAATTGGATCCCGAGTGCACGAATTCGTCTTGCTTAAACCATGATATAAATATTCTCTTCTAACGGCCTAGATAAATATCTTACTCGTTCGGCAACTAGGCATAACAGGTCAATGTGTACTTATTCTTCTCTGAGTGAGAACTACCAAGTCCGACAAGGATCATGAATATCGGAGAGAGCACAACTCGGGATCTCACGATTTCATCAAATCACGGTTTCCGGCGGTTTTAGACCCATTGCTGGGCTCGGAGCTTCTTGGCGTCGGTCTTCGCCGCCCATGGCTCCAAGAAATAAACAAAACCGCCCAGAATCTGACAACTCCCCAGGATCGTGTAACAGAAGACATAGCTCTTCGTTTTCTCGAGAACGTATCCAATGAAAGGTCCTCCAGCCAGTCCTGCTATACCAGTGCACATTGTCGCCATCGAATGTGCTTTCGCCACTTTATCATTGCCGTAGGCATCGGCAAACAAGGCCACAGTCAGGCCAATATATGCACCCGACGCCAAACCGAATCCACTCGTACATAGGAGTAGTTGCAAATACGTCTTCGCGAACGGCATACAATAGGCAACCATTCCTGAGAGCAGCATTCCCGTCATGTAGAAATATTTCCGCTTGCAGAACTGAAGGTCCGAGAGCCAGGCACATCCGATACGTCCTGAAATTCGAAACCGCCGTCAGTCGATTCAGATTCGATTATCATGAATCCTCTTGTTGAACCCCAAAGACTCTGCTAATGGATATCCGGATTCGGAACAATCGAGCGTTGGGTACGTAGTCGTGTTCTCTCAAAATCATTTGTTCATTGGATATGCTCACCAAGAACGTCGGCGAACGCCAAGCATGAAAGACAACGGGCAGAATCAGAGGTAGAAAATCCCAACGATCGAGCGTACATGGGAGTGTACATCTGTATCGTCGGATATCCGATGCTGTGCAGAAACAGCGGCACCATCATCACGTAGAACACGTGTGAGCGAAAGAACGAGAAGTCAAAGTACTTGTTCGCCTTCCGCGGGATTGGCTTCAAAGGTTTCGCGACGGGAGCGCGTTTACGCACGGGACCAGCTTGGGGTTTCTTGGCTTTTTCGGCGACCACTTGTTTCCTCTGTCTGGCAGACGAACGCGACCGCGAAATAGAACCATCTATCCCCGGCATGGTGGAATCTTTGTTGATCTGTAATAAGAGAACAATGGCAGAATATTTTAGCGTTATGAGCCGTGTCTGGTGACCAAGTAGACCCCCTTTCTTGGACAGATCATTATTATGAGACATAAATGGTGGCGGCACTCGCAAAAAACTCACAATATCTGTTGTGGGCTCGGGAGTTATCGCCTTTTTAGGCTTGAGGACGACTTCTAACTCTTTGACTGCGGGACTGGGATCCCTGAGGTTTTCGTTCGTTGCACTTCCTGCCGCCAGAAGTCCGGCAATGTCAACTCTGAGATCGCTTCGTGCTCGAACCGTCTCGTAGACGTCGTAATCATCGTCCTCTTCGTCGGAATCGTCCAGATTATTTAGTTCTTCTTCCTGGTCGTCCGCCACCTCGT
Source organism: Neoseiulus cucumeris (assembly GCA_021527715.1). Classification (NCBI taxonomy): domain Eukaryota; kingdom Metazoa; phylum Arthropoda; class Arachnida; order Mesostigmata; family Phytoseiidae; genus Neoseiulus; species Neoseiulus cucumeris. The sequence continues at coordinate 109,423 of JAJSRV010000019.1, forward strand.
TTACAGCGTTGTCGTCGTCGTCATCATCATCATCATCGTACCGAAGATTGGTGATGTCTTCCACTGTACCGAACGAGGGCCCCAAATGAAATGTTGACAAATAGACGAAAGAAGACAGAGACGCTGTGCTTTGCGAAAAAATCGACTGATGATCGAGACTTTGCTGAGTTTCCAGAGAACGATCTCCTTTGACCCGGTTCTTTCGTTGGCTGCCGCTGCTGACTTGAAGCGGCGGCGGACTCGTTGACGGCTGAGACTGTACCTGAGGTTTGAGTCTCGTGTTGGAAGTTGTCTTGCAATCGAATCATCGCTAGGAGCTTTGATAGCTGTCGTCACATACCTCGAAGTTGGCTGGCAAATTCTTGTCCACCGAAGTTGCTGTCGGCGCGCTCATATCAGGTACGCTCGTCGAGCACGTCGAGGGCAAAGGCGGAGGACAAATGATGCTGCTTACAGCAGTTGTACTCGAGGACATCAAGTTTTCGGTATCGTCTAGGGCCGTCAGACTGTTCGGTGGCTGGAACGGCGGTTCAGACGGAATATCCTGGAACGTGTATGAATGACTGTTCCAAGAGTTTCTCGACGAAATGATAATCGAATCTTGATTTTTCGAAACTCATACTTCTGGAAGAATGGCGGGGGCCTCTGACTCGTATCTCGTTGCAGCGACGTCTTGTATGAGAGGAGTCACGCTCTGTTCATTAGCTGTGGGGGTTCGAGCGCTCAACGAAGGGACCGGCAGGAGGGCCCTTGGGGTCGAGGAGAGGGCCCTTGCCCTTGCGTTTATCGTTTCTACCGGACGCCACAGCATCGCACCGACGGCGGCGTTCAACAGGATCCCGCCCATAATCAGGAACCCTCCGTGCAGAGAATATTCCGAAATCAGGCTGTTGGAAAAAACCGTTCGCTTACAATAAACGAAAATATTCATTAGGCACGCTTGTCATCATGCACGCACGCACGCACGCACGCACGCCGTGTTTTCTTTTTTCCTAGGGCGGCGCTCGGAATTCTAGATTGGAATTTGACTCAGCAAAACTTACAAGTCAGCTAAAATTGGCATGAAAATACCGCCGAGTGAATTTCCTGCCATTCCGAGACCGTTGGCGAGGCCTCGACGCCTATCAAAATACTTGGCAATCATTATGACACCCGGCGTGAAAGTGAATACAGCTGCGAGACCTGTACGGGAGGTGGGAAATTCAAGTTTTTAGGAATTCGAGCATCGACGAATCAGCATCCGAACTTACTCCCCCTTCCTCTTCACAACTAACCCATCATAACGCCGTAGGAGAAATACAGATGAGTTATGGAGTTCGCCATGGCGCTTAGCGCCATTCCGAGACACGCAATAAATGCACCGACTAAGGTTACCGCTCTCGGCGAAAATCGTTCGGCGAGCATCGATGCGATCGGGGCTAGAAACAGATTCCAGACAGATGAGGTTAGCAGTGAGCTCTGTTTTGGCTACTCATAATCGATTGAACATCTGCGGTTTGATCTTACCAAAGCCAAGGAAGAACGAGAACTGAATCGATTGAATCCATGCCACTCTCGACGGTTTTTCATCGAATCGTTCAATGAGGGTTGTGATATAAACGCCGAATGTTTTTGCATGACCAATTATCAAAATATTCCCTATAACAACTCCGAGCAGCACCATCCATCCCCATCCTCCATCCGGTGGGGGAGCCTAAGTCGAAACGAAAGAATCTATTTTTTTCGCTCTCTTTACATACTGGATTATGAGATAGACAAGAAACGGCAGAACGTTTCCAGAACTCATCGATTGAGTTTGAATGATCGCATTTTGTTTCGAAGGAAGCAAACGGCAACGAATAAGAAGCGCTTTCTTTTTCTCTCTCTCTTTCTCTACGAGCGTCGAATCGAATACAAAGAATAGCCGGGACAGTGGATAGCGTCGTGGAAGAAACTCCGAGTCCAGCGGACTCGATCAACTTTCGCACATATTGCGGTATAACACAACCACGTCATTATGGATCAACTCACCCGATAACATCTCTGAGGACGAGCCGTTCGATTGCTGACACTTCGGGCAAGTTTGGCGTCAGAGCACGGTCTCAGAGGAACTTCTTCGCTACGGCCGGCGCCACATTCGACGTCATCGAGATTTGCCGATGCGGCATTCTCGAGGTCTTTCTTCCGCGCCTCGTCGCGATCAACGTCGACTGGGCTCCGCACTGAAAAATTGCCTTCGTTCTTAGATTTCATTGATCGTCTGGTTTTTTTTTTCAATTTTCCACTCGACTTCGGCTTGTATTGCTTCATCGTCAGAGACAACTTTTGAATTTTTTCAACTTTTCACGGAAACTTCCGAGATTGATTCATTCCTTCTTCTCGAGCGCGCTGAGCAGACTTCGAAGGAGAACACTGATTCTATCTCGAGAACACATGAAACCTCTGCGTACCTCGACTTTCTAGGGTCACGCGTCGTGAATCAAAAAAACGAAATCGATATTGACTCCAGACAAAGCTCGACAACGAACACGAAACGGAAAGCACTCAATCAGAACACAGACCAAGAATGGAATGACCGATTCCAGGGAGCGCGAGTTAGCAAGCAAGAGATTTGCTTGAGCAGAGCTGCACTCAGTGGACTTCGCCTCGTTATCGAAAAAAAAAAGTTTCCGGAGCCGTCCTCAAACAGACGTGTCGTTGGCCCGTCGTTGCGCGCATTTCGCAGAGCAGCAGTCCTAGCGGAAGCGTTATTTAACACAACTTGAGGATGTTTACGTCGACCTCACTTGATGAATCACATATAAGCTGGTCGCGATCAACGATTTGTAAACTTCTCGAGACCGACGAGTCATTCAGTCGTTGAATGAACGAGTTCTCGAAATGTCAGACGCGTAATGCTGTCGGCAGTTCCGTCGTCGGACGCCGATCTCGAGTAGGCAATTAAAAATGTCAGCCACAATCCACAATCGATTCCGATGTCTCGAGTTATCGACGCTGTTGCTCAATTTTTGGGCAGACTCTTTTACAGAACACTAAATAGCATACTTGTCGTCGCATTGGATGAACTGTCAAACGCTGTGGACTGATTCTTGCCGTAAACGGTGAACAAGTTGACACTGTTCTTGGAGAAATGTGTCTTATGCTAATCGAACGCTTGGAAAGATCCGGAGCGGCAAGTCACGCCGTCAATACATGCGGCGCAATCATCTTCTTGGGAACTCGGCTCATTCCCAAAGCCAAAGTTCATGATGTCACGGAACATTCCCCCCCCCCCCCTCCAGAAGGAATATAGGGGAGTGTCTGTCAGAGGCACGACTCAGTCAGTGGGGAAGAAAGAAGTCACTCTAACTCAATGTGGTAAGAATCATATTTAGTGTGAAGACGAACACGACAACGAGGGATGTCCAGATACTTACCCGGTGTAGGAGCTGCTTCCGGATGTTCAGGTCGTGGTGCCATTTCTCGAACACGTTGAGACAACGGTCCTCTGGAGTGTCACCAGTCTTTGCAGTCTTCGTTATGGACACCGTCCTCGGCGTTAATGAGTTGTTGCAATGTTTCCTGCCTCCCGCCTGCTGTCGCCGCCGGAACCAATGAGACCGAACACATCCGAGGCTGGTATCGATTTCGAGATTTACCTTGATGCAGATGGAAGAGCTTGGATCGTCCTTTGACCAATTGATCAATAACAGGGGCATCGATGTTTTCGCGTCGAAATCGCTCTCGATCAATTCGACTCGAAGACCACAAGACTCATACGCTTGTCTGTTCGCCGTCTTCCCGGGTCCGCGCCTGATGGGTTGTCTCCGACTGGCAGATCCGAATCGCTGCTGGCTGTGCTTGGTTCGTTGGCTCGCAAGCTAGCTAGCTAGCTAGCTGTCTGGCTGGCAGGCAGACAGGCAGGCTGATTGGCCGGCTCACCGTCTCATTGACTGCCTGACTCTGGATCCCAATAGTTGTCGAGCAGCTTGTCTCACTGGTCCGACTGCTCCACGGTTCCGATGAGTTCAGTATCCACCGCTGGTCGCGGACGTTCCGATATCGGCGACAGCGGCGGTCATTCGAAGATCACCGATACGATCGGTTCGCCGGTTGAGGACGCGCTGTTGCTGCTACACTCGGCCTTGGCTTAAGGTTCTCGGTCAGGCATGCGAGTGTCGACGATTCAGCTAGATCAGCGCAAGGTTCACTTTTGTTCGCTGGTGGCCGGAGCAAAAGGGCCCTTCTGAGTAAAGCAGCAGCAGCGGCGGCGGTGGCGGCAGCAGCAGCAGTTGAGCGGACGAGCGGGTGGCCGAGAGGATGGCTCCCTTTCCGCTGGCGACAACTCCTGTGACGTCACCGGCCTCCCCAAAACCGCGAGGCAGAAAGGCGACTTCATGGAACGATTCCTGCAGGGTCAGTCTCTCGAGCACAGGAAGGTGGAAACTATGACTTTTCGACTTTTCAGGCAGTTGGACCGCGCGGGCTATTGAGCTTAAGGCGAGTGCGTTCCTGAGGAAAAACCGATTCTCATGAATGAGAGGAAGAGTGGAGCGAAAGGGTCGGGGTCATTCGGTTAACTGTCCGTCCTCATGGCAAGGAAGCGTCACCGGTATTCTGCCTGGAAACTTCATTTGAGTTTCTCGAGCTTGATTTATTCCGAACTCGATCCTGCAAGGGAGACCGAGTCTCATCATTTAGCCTTTGTATCTCCTCATATCCGGCGACTCCTTCGTAATTTCCCTCTGAGATGTTGTTCCTCACAAAAGCCGTCGTTGAATTCATTGACCGGACAACGCTTGACTCATGAAACACTCCCTCCTGGAACGGATGACGAACTCAGCAGAATAGAACAGCGTTTGCATGTGAAGTCGCCCCAGCTCGAGCCGCTCACAATGGGAACGACTCCGCCAACAGCCGTGCCCCTCCAAATCAATGTCGTGTAGAATGTTTAGCATTCAAAATACGCATCCATAAAAAACTAATGACTCTTTGCTGACACTCACTGGTGCAGAGATTGATGTAGTCTTTCGATTGATATCAAGGGGATGCTCGAGCTGTTTCATGACAGAAGCTCGGATAGTTCTGTTTACGATCACGTTATTCGACCGTCGAACTCAATCCCGAGGTCTCGAATGTTGTCGTGGAATTTTTTGTGAGATCGAGAACGAGTTCCGCGTATGAGCTGATAGAGGCGCTATAGATGCCGAAATAGAGGAAGAGAGAGAGAGAGAGGAGAAACTCGATAACGATCACTCTGATGGAACTGAACGGACATCACCCGATTCCTGACAATATCATTCATCCGAAGTCCATCGCAGTTCAGATTTTCAGTTTAAAAATAAGATGCTTTTATTTTAAGTCGTGGGATTGAGTCTGTACAATAAGGACGAAGTGTTATCACACTTGACGGAAGTTTCCTTAAAGAGTGTTCGAAGAGCAATTCCGTTGAGAGAATGACGTGCTGTTCGTGGAAGCTCGGCGAGAATCATTCATTCAACCGGGGGTGCGTTGTCGAGCGAGTTAAGCGTTGTATGTTGACGAGGCAACATTCCCTCCAGTTCCAGTCCAGTTGGTGTGGATGAACTTTCCGGGCGCATCTTCCAGCTCATACGTGTGAGCCCCGAAAAAGTCTCTCTGAGCCTGTGAATCAAATCATGGATTTGTACATTGAACTTTCATTCAGCTGTCGCTAGCACAATTTCCGGTTGTCATGAACCCTACACTCACCTGGATGAGATTTGCGGAAACACGCGCGGATCGGAAACCGTCATAGAAGGCCAGAGCCGTGGAGAAGCACGGAGTCGGAATTCCCAGCTGGACAGCAGTCGCTACGACGGTTCTCCACGAGTCTTGGCATCGGTGGATAACCTCGGTGAAGAAGTCATCGAGTAAGAGGTTCGTTAGCTCTGGATTCTTGTCGAAGGCGTTCTTGATGTCGCCCAAGAAACGGCTGTGAATGAGAAGTGTAAGTTTCTGTCGAAAGACATTTTCGTAAGATGATCAGAGAGATAACGAAAGACAAACCTGCGAATGATACAGCCTCCTCGCCACATGAGAGCAATCCCACCGTAGTTCAGACTCCAGCCATAAACTTTAGCAGCTTCACGGAACAACATGAAACCTTGCGCGTAGGACACAATCTTGGAAGCATACAAGGCCTGACGAATGTGTTCGACGAACTGGGCTTTGTCCCCGTGGTATTTCGCTTCCTTCGGACCCTTGAGGACTTTGGACGCCTCCAGACGGTCAGACTTCAGCGAGGAAAGACAACGAGCGAACACCGATTCCGCTGTTGAACAAATAGATTTGAGGTCAGTTCGAACTGATCGATAACTTTTGCTGAATGAGATTTTCATGTGGAAACGTACCGATCAGAGTCACGGGAATGCCCTTATCGAGACCAGCGATAGCCGTCCATTTACCGGTGCCTTTCTGACCGGCGGTATCACGTATTTTCTCAACCAATGGGAGACCGTCAGTATCCTTGTACTTGAGTATTTTCGCGGTTATTTCGATCAGGAAAGAGTCGAGCTCGCCCTTGTTCCATTCGTCAAATACGTCAGCCATTTCGTCCGAAGTCATCCCTGCGAAGTTGATCATTTCGTTTAGCACTCTGAAAATGCTCGTGGGAAGGTGATCGTTCTCGATCCACACGGTTTTCTAACCATTTCATGATAGAAAGAGGAGAGCTGCACCTACCGAGAGCGCTCTTCATTATTTGATAGGCTTCACAGATGAGTTGCATGTCGCCATACTCGATTCCGTTGTGGACCATCTTGACGTAGTGGCCCGATCCTCCATCCCCAACCCAATCACAGCACGGTTCAATAGTTTCCTCGGTGTTCCCATCGTTCACCTGAAAGAATGCAATCATCGTTTCAGTGAACGTCACCGCAAATAATTTTAATAGTATCGTTCGCCGTTCTGGAAGAGAACTCACTTTCGCAGCGATGCCTTGGAAAATAGGTTTGATATGAGGCCAAGCTTCTTTGTTGCCACCGGGCATGAGAGAAGGTCCGAAACGGGCTCCCTCTTCTCCTCCGGAAACTCCAGAGCCGACGAACAGGATCCCTTGACTTTGACATTCCTTCACGCGTCTTTCGGTGTCTTCGTATTGCGAGTTCCCTCCATCAATGATGATGTCTCCCCGCTCCAACAAAGGGAGCAGTTGTTTGATGAAATCATCAACGGCCGATCCAGCTGTAAGAGTTATTTGAGTCATTTCAGGGGAAAATAATTTTCGGCTTCCACATTGATCATGAAACTTTTCTTCGTGGACCTTTTCGATACCTTTGACGAGCATCATCACACGACGAGGTTTCTTGAGCTTGCTGATCATGTCTTTCAAGCTTGAAGCACCAATAATTTTGGTTCCTTTGGCTTCATTATTCAGGAAATCCTCGACTTTGGAAACCGTGCGATTGTAAGCGACAACCGTGAAGCCGTGATCGTTCATGTTCAGGATCAGATTTTGACCCATCACGGCCAGCCCAATGAGAGCGATATCACCCCTGGAAATTCGATGAGCACAGCTTGCGTTAACATAATGATTCTCGATGAATTTTCCGCTGATGTTCTACATTTGAGTCAGTGCAATATAGAAGTCATGCTTCCTGATGTCATAGGAGCCTTTCGTAAACAGTTGTGGGGAAATACGTTTAGAAGTTCCCGATCACAACCGCCGCAAGGGAGCATGAAGCGAAACTTGAAATAACAGTCGACTTCCTCAGCAGCAACCTTCGGAACATAAAAAGTTCCAGAAACCTTCACGGGCAATAATGGGAGTCGTTTCACGCGCGATGTGATACTGACTGTGCAAACAACACAAGAACACGGAACAGACTTCAAAAAACAATCGATTAACTACGATCTCTTGCTAAGACTGTCGGTATTGTATGAATGCCGAAGACAATTATCTTCCATCTCGAACGATCGTGTCCAGCCTTGCTCCACCGGGAATCAGCTGAGTTCGGTATCGGGTATAAGGCGATGGAAAACCATTTCAAACTATCTACGGTGGAGAGCTTAAGCGATTGGGCTTCTGATCTCGATTCGTGTAGCGGTGCATTCAAAGAAGAAATTCTGTTCTCTCAATATATGTAGACTCAGAGTTGGAACTTCAGAGAACAATCAGAAATGACTCCCGAATGAAAGAACTTGGATAGAGAATCCCAATCTTACAGAGACACAACAGGAACTTGGCGCGTGTTTTCCGTAAGAATCGTTGTTACAGGACAAGATCCAAATATGTCATACTTCTTCTCTGAGAGCCCTGACATCGGTCGCGGAATAAGATCCAGACTACTAGGCGCCTGGTTGAGGGAGTAAGGGATAGAAAGATAGATAGCTGAGCTGCCGGCGAAAAGATAATTACCGACATCAGAATCGATCATGCATGACATACCCTGACCGCGGATCCCATAAGGCTTTCTGATCGTCATCTCTCGTGCACAAAGATGCTCCCATTCTGGCACAACACTAGGCGGACTTCCTCTAATGCCAAAGACTTCAGTTGTGTGTATATTCAAAGTCGGAAGCAATCGCTGGCTGCTGCGAGTTACTAAACCGGTCCTCAACATAGGAGAGAGACCGACCAGAAATCCAAACAACAGCCTCTCCCGGAATAAAAATGAAAAAAGCGATCGCCAAGTGCTCCACAGAAACACTTTTTCGATCAACGATTGGCCTTTGTTTTCTGTACAAGAGCGGTTAAGTAACGCTTCGGGCTAGAATCACACCCAGACAGAATCATTGCTTCCCATCACGGACCACTAAAAACACTTCAGAATTCTCCGAAACACCGAGTCCGATTTCCATTGCGGTGATCCCTTATTACGACAACGTGTTTGCGGTTTCTTGTCCTGGAGTTCCTAATCGAGCCCGAAATCGGCGAAGATTGAAGTGCACTTTCACTGAGTAGTCGCTGCTTCTCGATAATATGACGTCCGTCTCTGCTTTCGGCAATTCTGACTTAGCTCCGGGCTAGCTAAACATGTATAGATCGATGACGGTCAACCATCAAGGTCACTTCCTCGAAAAAGAACAACAATTATTCGATCGCTGTGAACTTACAAACACACACTCTCTCTCTCCCTCGCTTAATGCAAGTAATCGAACGGAAGCAGAAGGATTCGGCGACTTTCGCCTCTGGCAATGTTCCAATACGAGCTGCTGGGCTACCCATTACGCTATTCTTCAAAATAAAGAGAGAGTAAAGACAGTGATTCCACAAATTACACGGAAGACTCTGGATGAAAACAAAAGGAGAATCATGGCGTTTCCTTCCTCGATTTGACTCAGTTCTATAAACGGAAGGAGATTTTGAATTGAACCAGGACTTATTTCTGACTGTTATCGCCGACAATTTGACGCCGTGACTTTGCCGATGAGAACTGGGTTGACAAGCGAACGTAAGGAGACAGCTTGACAGGCTGCCCAAGTTAAGAAGCACGAGTTAAAAGCCTCAGTCTCCACGTTCCACGCAGCATGAATGAACAAAAGCAACAAAATTCTTGAATGACGGCTGTGTCATCACAACTGTTTCCAGCGCACATTTGGTGAACACCTGATGCGCTAAACATTCCTGAACCGCGACCAATTCAGCGAGAGGTCTCGCTGGAACCGTCCGCTAGAATGTTTCCGTTTTCGATATATAACGAAAAATGCCGATACGAGGAGTTGAAATCGCTGCAGAACCGTGTGATTCCCACGGAAAGAAAATCGGATCTCATAGCGAATCCTGGGCTTGAAGCACTCGTCGTACAGCAATTTTATCAGCATGAAATTTTAGTCGTAAACTCGGATCCACAATGCAAGTAATTCAACCCTGCAAATGATCTCGTCTTCTCTTTCGATACAAAAAAAAAACCATCACGCGACACTTCTGTGGCTAGATTAGAGGCACAGAGATATCTTTGGGAAAGCGCGATTCCTTTTTTCCTCCACGCTGCAATCTCTCAAAAACTCCGTTCGCTTGGAGGGCTTACTGCATGAACACGTGAATATGTCAAAGATCGAATCCCTCCCAAATAACAAGTGTTCGCGATCAGCTGTTTTCTCTCCGTTTCTGACATCGAATTTGAACGAAATTTCGAGAAACTCAAAGTATCATGATGAGGAAGCTTGCATACTCACGTTTGTTCGGACATCTCAGCTCGTGAATCCAATTTTCCTCCAGCAAGCGTTTGTTCGAACCGGGAAAGTTGCACTCGACGTATGACGGCCTTCCGATGAGAACAGAGCGAGCCGGCAGCACACAAACCGACAGTGGCGCCTCTCTATTCGTTTGCCTCGATGGCGAGAGTCTACCCTTGCTCATGGTGCGTGGTAGTCATGTGTCGTTCGACTGCCGGATACGGCTTAAAAGAAATCGGGATAATTTGATGGAAAATACACGTAGCTCTCATCCGCTTGACGCTTCAATATTCCGTCAGTTTCGTGGAGAAGCGTCCTGGAAACTGCCCGGTCTTTTCGAGAGTTCTGCAGAGCCCTCTCTCTCCGTCTCTCATTCAGATAGGGCTCCTCAGCTCCTCTCGTTGAAAGGGGACTTTCCTTGAAAGCCAACGAATCCCACAAGTCACAGATTTCGAACAAAAACGTAAGAATATTTCATCAGCATAGAAAGTCGGAGACTCGTGGAAACCTCGTCTCCCCAATGGTTCATGTCGCAAGAGAGCAAAATTTCAAATTACCTATATCGATTTCTGATCGCTCTGGCCTCGACGACACGAAAAAGCAATATCTTGTTTTAGATTTCGTTGCATCTGTGAGGTTCCTCGTCGAGGCTGAAGGTAAAGTAAAATGAGAACCAGAGCCGGTAGGATGTTGAGACGATTTGTTTATTGGTTCAGGTGATTCTGTAGAGGGTTAGACATTTTTATACCTAATACTACTGTCACACCTGATCACTAGATCAAAATTACAAGCTAGCGTCTTCAGTTCTACACCGTTTGGCGCATTGCAACTCCCATGCTTCATCCCATGCTCCGAATCAATGTTGTGAGACTTCGCGGGAAGCGAACCGGCTTCCTTCAACCGTTTTTCTCCAAGTTTCCAGCATGAAAGAGGTTGTGAATTCCGCAAGTCGCGGTTTCGTACAATTTCCCCACCATGCTCTGGTTTGGCTCCGGATGCGACAATTCAATTCGTTCCTATTCGTGAATCGTGCCAAGCCAAAATCCACAGCGTCGAATTCTTCCGATTTCGAGACCTTCGAAGTTCACGCGGCACTCCTCGGGCTTCAGCCGCTTGAAAATTCACTCCAGTTCAAGATGCCAGGTCCCCCTGGATGTTGGAGTGAAATTCAAGCCCGTGCTGCAATGGTGACTTCCCACTGCCGCAACGACCGCAGCCGGCGGCGCTTCCACCGAGAGAGGCCAACCATGCGAACGACACCGGACAAAGACTCCGTTCTCATTTGAAGGTAATAGTTCAACCGATACCTACAGAATCACAATTGTTGTGCTCTTTCGTAACACCTAAATTTCGCGTGGCAATGCTGGCATTCAAAGACTTGACAAACTATAAACATAGCATGTAAGTTAGTAGGTTCACGCCGTACCTCCATTCACAGTCAGAGGAGGGGGAGTTACGGGTGGTGTACGTGTTATCGGCGAGGACACGAAAACCTGAGGCTCGATGCGCTCGAACTCTTCTTCGGGACGCTTCGTGATATCAACGCGGCACATTGGACAACGTTTGTCTGTGCGGAACCATTGATCGATGCAAGCCGCGTGGAAAAGATGCATGCACGGCAATCGTCGAACCTCTTCTTCAACCTCGTAATCTGTCAGGCAGATAGAGCACCTCATGCCCTGTGAAACGATTTCGAACATTATTCGAGGAAATAGCAGCAGTCCCAGATAAATATCTGGAGCTTTGCGAGATTTATGGAGGTTTCTATCACCGAACTTACCTCTTTGATGTCCTCTGACTTCAAGTTGTACTTCACGGTGAATTCATCAATCATAACACTGATCATGCCCATCATCGGTGAAACGGAATGGTAGCTTGGAAGTAAATGTCTGGCATCGTCGATCCTCCTGGCTAGAAGCCTCATGCGCAGCGCACCGTCCGGAATCATCGAATCATTGAGGATTGCACGTGAAACGTGGCGTAAGTCCCGATTTCTGCCAGTTAGGTTCTGCAAACTCGTCAAGGCGGAAGAGGAAGGCGTCGAATATGGCAAAGAAGACGAAGCCGTCCCTGCGGAGGACATCGTCGGATTGACTGATACCATAAGCAAAGGAGAGGACGCAGGGGCGGTCGGGTCGAACGCCAACGATGCTTGATGCACAAACGTTCGGTTCACAGGATGAAGCGTTCCGGAGGACGCGAGAGTCGACGGCCATTCGGAGGGCACAGTTGCGGTAGCGACGATTGGCCCAGGTGGCGTACCCACAGGAATCGATGAAGACGTCGTCGGACGCGCACTGGACGCCGCCGCAGAGTGAGGCATTGTGGCTGACGATCCGACGTAGCGTGTCTTCGCCAAGTCGAACACGTTATTGCCACCACGGATACGTTGAAGAGGAGGCTGGTAATAGCGATAGATATTGTTTTGTGATGACGATGAATGCGGCGCCTGAGTGGAGATCGCTCTTTGAAGCTCTGCTTGAGCTTGTTGCGCCTCCCACATCATGCTCCTGCGCGAGATCAGTCGTACCGGCCTCACAGCTGCTGCGACTGCTGTCACGTTGCCGGCTGACGCTGCGGCCGTCGACGAGACAGCTGGATTACTGCAAACTTGCGTTAAGGTGGACGGGTTATGACTCGGGAGATTAACGTAAGGAGCTACCGACACCGGTGTGTAGTTCATCGTGGCACTTGAAGATTCGGTACGCGGGGCCATTCCTTCTCCCGCCACGGTCGCCTGCGACGAGCCGGCAGCAACAGCAATACTGAGTGTGGATCCATCACGTCGTGTTATGACTGTCGGTGCCATGGGCGAGTTGATGTTCTCATGAAAACGTGAGCTGAACGCTCGACAGTGTGATCCGTATCTTCTCAGACCACATTGACCAACTTCATCGCAGTTAGATACGAAGCATGGACTAGGGTAGATTCTGGTGGCAGGTTCATGCACTGGAAGAGCTCTGGAGAAGTCTGCCTCCATCGCCGTCAGTACCGCCCTGACCTCCCTATGTGCCTCTTCCGCTTCAGCGGTAGTGGTCGTCGTTGTCATTGCGGCTGTGGCGGTCGCCCTGTTTGTGACCTCGTCTAAGCTGACCGATGGGCTCGCTGAGACCGATCCATCTCTTAATGTGGAGTTTGTCGTAGTGGTCACTGCGTCTCTTCGATTCAGTTGAGGAGTTACGGTCCCATTGAAGTTTCTGATGAAGGCGTCGCGGGACAGGGTCTGGCCCCCATGAGAATTATGGTTCGGAGGTCGTCGGTGTACCAAACCTATTGGATTGCTCGTCCGGGAACCGGAGGGCTTTGATAGTTCATCTTCACTGTCGTTCGTGAGATCTACGACATCGGGCTCCAAGGGTTGAATCACTTGTACCGGTCTGTAGAGGGATGTAGCTCGATGTTTTCTGCAAGAAATCGAGATGTCATTCATCCGTCTAGAGGGGAAGTGTGTATCGTCCTCCAGGGGGTCGTGAGAGAATTCGATGCGTTGTCGTTGTTTAACCGATCGGAGTCAAAGTCGGCCATTCACGATACTTGAACTCACCTCCTCTCGAACCTTCTGAGTCGCAGTCGTCTGGCAACGGATGGTTGGTTTCTTGCAGGTGAGAAAAGACTCGAAGAAGAAGATCCTGATATTTCAAATGTTGAGGATCCTTCCGAGGAAGAGTCGCTCATTCCCGCTGGTGTACTAGATGATGCCGCTCTAGGAATGACGTGGTTTTGACTCGTTCCCGACAGCTCAGGAACTGTATTCGCCGCGACGGACAGACGTCTCACCTGCATCAGAAACAGACGTTTAAAAAGTCGAAAAGCCTTCTAGAAAAGTGTACTTCTTACGTTTCAAATCGAACTCCTCAAAAATGCATCCAGGTGAAACAACCGTATCGTGGAAAGGAGTAGTACCATTGTGTGCAAAGTTCGGTCTCTACCTTAACTAATCGATATTCGCTACTCTCCGACTCAGAGTCCTCTAGCGCGGCTCGGCGCCGAATTCGCTGAGGAATGAATGTTGCATCAGTGTGTGATGCACGGGACTCAGTGTCATCACCGCTTGAAGATGGGGACATCGTAGTGGACGGCTGATCGCTGGACGTGGTCGAATCCTCATCCAGATCAGAACTGATGAAAGTTGCCTGAAAGCGCGACCAAAAGTAGATGTTGAGTCAGTGTTTGAGTTCAATCTGAAGAGAGAGCACCTGAGGTCAGGGACTACTAGATAAGATGAATACCGAGCTCCCGACCTCGGTCGACCGCTTGCTCCCAAATCTCGGGTTCTCCCATCGACTCAATGTGAGGAAAGAAACTCGTACTCGGTATGGAATTGAGTCCACGATTCCTCAATAGGATCAATTTCCACCAAGCTCCCAGAAACCTGTAGTGTCACGGCGAATCGTTCCTCCATCAGAACATTCCGTCCGATCAAGTAGTGGGAATTCTCGTCCTCCTCCAAGAGGGGACCCTCTTGAAGAAACTAGCCCTAAGGACTGATTAGGACCGCACTAAGCACATCGGCACCATGCGTCTTATCAATGAAAAATCCAGAATTCTCCTCCAACGAATCCAAAAGCAGGGTAGAATGTTGCTCGAACGAACTAACCGACGTGGAAATACAGAGTTCGCGGCAGAAACTTGATAGCACCCGTAGTTTCCTAATCACAACATACGCGCGGAAAGGAATATCTCCAACGAGCTAATCTGACGGAACCGCGAATCCGATGTTCGCTTCAACGAACGTTCCTGAGAGTCTCTATGTGAGAGAAACTATTGTATCAATGCTTCTTAGCGAGGCCGAAGCTCATCAAGTCGTGCAGGGGTGACGAAGAAAATCAGTCCCTCCAGTAGCGGTGCAACTCCTGTATGCATCCTGCGCAACGCCGCGATAAGACCTAGGAATTCATCGAATACCGTGCCTTCCCACATGAAGCGTTTAGCACTTTATCAGGAGTGCGAAACCTTATAAGTTATCGAATATTGCAGGGAGGCATCCCTCGCGGTTCACCGATTCGAATTTCAGCTCCTGAGATGAATCATCGATCCTGCCATGAGCTCATTGTACGTAGGTGACAACAAACGCCGTCGCAGCTCAATGCAACGACTGACTTCTTTCCTCGAGAAGGTCGGATCCTGCGATGTTCATCTAAAATACGTTTCAAATCCTTGTAGACTGGGCCACAAATTTTAGCTCCAGGATTGGAACGGCGATCGCTTCACAAAGGAGATGGCAGGACCAAAGTTCCCCTCAATCAGCAGCAAATACTTAGAAAACATAGGCCTTCACCACACGCAGCATTTTGGGGTGGGCTTCTGAATCATAACTTGAAGCTTGACCTCAGGATTAGAAAGTGCTGGTGACATTGTCCAAAGAATCAATTAGTGGCTGTTGCCGACGTTCAAGTTGGTCAGAACAGCAACCGTCGTTATTCCGATCGGAGTCGTTCGGAACTCACAAACTTGACCATCGAGACCAGCGAAAATTCACACGACTCTCCACGAACGCAGCAGACTGTAGTTCAAACCGACGCTGGGACTCGAACCAAGACTCTGAGACTGTTCAGAGTTCATGAAAGACGTAAACACAAGCTTTCCAAACCCAACCTTCGCATGATAATAAAATTTCACATGAAATATCTCGATCGAGAGCTCATCATCAACTGCAATCTTCTCAAAAGCTCGTATCCTCGATATTTGGTGGCCACGCAATCTCGCATTTCGGAACTGGATGAGTATGTGTTCCCATCACGGAAGACAGAACTAAACGAAAACTAGCTCACCTCGCTGTTCGGGTCGACAGTAGGATTTTTTTCCATGATTCGGCTGCACAACACTGAGCTAAAATAACATGAGCCTGATCTGCAGAGTCGCTATTCTTCACTCAGATGACGTTTGAGTGTTCCTGATCGACAATCGTCAAGATTTGCTGTTGTGAAAGCTCTTCAGCAGCCGTCGAAGAGGACCCCTCCACAGCGATCTAGCTATAACGAACGAGCCGAGGAACAGCTTTTACCGACCAACAGCTTTTACTAGCGTACAAATTCTGGAACGCAGGAACCGCGTTCTTCAGGAACGCTCGAGCTTATGATAGGTATAGCGTTCCAATGGAACGCAGCGCCTCTTGGAATCACTATGGGTTGCGTTCCAAGGGAACGCACCTTAGACTATGGTGAAAACGTCTCCAATCAAACCAAGATGGCCGCGCTAATGATGATGATGATCTTTGGGCCCTGCCGGGTCCACTGGAGCGCGGTATGATGATTGAGAATATCGGAACGAAGGAAAGACCGTTCCTTCGGGAACTACTCTGAGTACTGTCAGTCCATCTCCTGGACTCTTTCGGACTCCAAAGCTCGGCCGGAGTCGAATTCTTCTTGACGTCGAACTCGCCATCTCCCGGAGCAACCCCCCGCAGGAATGCCTTTCTTGATCTGTAGTCGGATACCAGGTCTGCAACCCATGACTTTAAGCAGCGACTAATCGGTTTCTCTTCTCGTCAAGACTATCGGTAAAGAACATTGGATGAAGAACGTCGACGACATCGTTGATGGAAAGTAGTTTAAACTTTGAAAGTTGTACCACTTCATGTGTGAGCTCGTTGTTCCGTAGAAAAAGAAGCTATACAATCTACCTGAGGATTCAAAGGGTGGGAAGGTGGAGACTCTTCGTATAGGTCTAATTCCACGTCCAATTGATTTATGGGGATGTCCTTGTTGAACTGTATCAACTTCTGGTCGACAGCGTGATCAGAATGATTCCTCAAATGAGCAGGAGAAATCAGGGAGTCGGTCGATATCTTTCGTAGGTGATCTTACTGATCGAAAACCGCGCCATTGGCACTCAAACAAGAGAACATGGACGCAGAATCGCCATGGAGATGAGACGAAGAAGAGCTGCCCGAAAGTTCATCAGCAGAGCTCCCGACTCGACTTCATCCAGTAGCGTAGAAGGGGAAGGGGGCTATCTCCTCCCCCCCCCCCCCGCAACAGGCTCTCCCATCCCGTAGACCTCCATTGTAGAGATCATCATCATCGACCCTTGACCCCCCCCCCCTCCCGACAAAAAATCTTCTATACGCGCCTGACCTCATCCCCCAAAGATGTGAGAAAATACCAGTTTTCCAGTGAAAAAATCTACTTCGAATTTCGTTTCTGAAGTAAACCCTCTATTTAAACAGCTTTGAGTAAACTACAAACAAAATTCGTTCCAAACATAATCATCGCATAGCTGACCGTGAGTCGCATCCGGTAGTGTTCCGCGAAAATGTGTCGAATGGCTCATTCATGAGAGATGCCTCATAGTTAGAAGCATCTTCAGTAGCTTCTCCTGACTGTTCCAGAGGACACGGTAATGTCTACATGCACTAACATCATTTGAGGCACCGCTACGTGGTGGACTCGGCACTGCCCAAAGATCATCACTATCATCAGCGCGGCTATCTTCCTCTGATTCGGAACATTTCACCGTAGTTCCCTAGTTTGAGGTTCATTCTTCTGGAACGCATACTATAAAAATACTCATAGGCACCACGTTCCATTGGAACTCTACACTTTGCATACGTTCCTGCATTAAGAACTTGCCAACACATGTATGTATGGCTGCTAAGCGTTCTTACCCAGGCTCCTAAGCTCTCATCGCGGCTACTGAGGAAGAACCGGGAGTATCAATCGGAAGGGCGGCGAGAAAAGAAGAATCTTCATCTCACAAGAGATTCGGGTTGTTGGAGCGATCGACCGATGGGTTGACACCGAGATCACGCTGGATGAAAGTTTCAAAACTGATGGTATTCATCTTACTGAACTCCACGAACTTTCCGGACAGGCTATTTCGGCGATTCCTGCCGATTGGGCACAGGGTACAGCCCGCCGCTGACCCTTTGGGCACTCAACAAGGAAAAATATCAAATGCTTAGTTTATTGCAGTTCAGTAATTCATTACCCATTTGCTCGTTTTTCACGTTCAGTCGATCCCGTTTTGAGCACATACGATACAACATTTAGCGTAACACTTTCCCAAATAACCTCGTCTGAAATCAATGAGTGCTCTCCATGAACCCTCGTATTTCCAATTGGTTGCTGCGCTGTTCTAGATTTTCGCGCTGAAACGTCGTGCACGTAGTGCCGGCATGAAGGAGGATTCCTCCCGGAGGAAAGCACGTTCGGCATCAAAACAACACTCAAAGGACCCTGGACGATACAGGAAGATGCACGACAGAGTTTTTGAGCGGGGTCGCGCGGATCGTAGCAATTTCACGTGTATGATGGAAGAAGAACGAAGAAGCGATAAGGAGAGAGATCCTAAGACGATGGGAAAACTACAGTAAATGATCTGTGAATACAAGACAATTCACCCCTGTAATGAAAGGGAAGTGTGTATATGTAAGATCGAAATGAATCCAATCCAATCTCGATGAAAGAATCGGGGATTTCAGGGGAGCAGATGGGGAACTTAAGAAAATCCTCAATTCTTCAGCTCCACAGCCACGGCCTCCCTCTCCGTAGACGCGACCACCACCTCCGCCGCCAACCTCTATCAACAGCCGCGCTGCACAACAGCGGCACAACCACATCGGAGAACCTACAGCAGACAGAGGCGTTCTGTCGTCTGTAGTTGCACCGACGTCTCAATAGATTGAATAGGTAATAACAGTGTAGTTCAAGCGACCTTCTTTCTTGATTTCGAAAATCTTCGTCCGGCTGGATCACTCTTGATCAACGAGGATACACGTCCGAGACTGAGAGAAGGCGGCCGACCAGCGAATGCAAGCCCACCTTTCAGAAATGAGATGGTTTTGGACATTGTTCGATATCCAAAAGCTTGGGCCGGGAACACCCCCTTATTCTGCTATGCCCTTTCGCAGGCCCTACTGTCCCTCTGCACGGGTACCCCGCGCAACCGATTCGGCCAAATTTGAATTCGCGCGCCGTTAGCTAGCCTGGCTCGTCTGATCACGTCTACGTCAAGTGGTACTGTTGTAATAGGGTATCAGACGCATTTCGGCGGCTCGGCTTTAAACCCCAGTGCATAGTGCTCCCTAGTACTCCCATGGTGCATAGGGGAGCACGTCATAAGACCTCCGGCTGGTGGGGTAGTCTTACCCACCTGATGCGGTCCTGGGCTATTTACCTGTCTGCCCCTCGCTAGCAGCATGGAAAAAGAAGCCACCATACTTCCTTTTTGTTTTCTACGAAGCGCCAAACAAACACTGGGCCGATTAGTCTCCATTGACAAGTCTGTGTAGTTTCGAGTTTCGATGGATGCGCCGATGTCTGTTCTCGTCGAATTCTCAGCCATCCTATTCCCGAAACTCTGTGATTCATGATGAACTTTGTCGCGCGTTGACAGGTGACGGACGTCATTTCTCGAGATGTTCGTTCTTCAATGAAGTCGGTAAAGATTTTTCGTCCCGGCATCTGATTATTAACGCACTCCTCCCGCTATGGAGAGTTACTTTCCCCACTGAGTAAATTCATTGATCTCGTACGGTGATCGTGGTGAGACCTCTTCTTTTCAATGAACACTCTTTTGATTAAAAACATTCCAAATCATCTGGTTGATGAATTGGCTCATCTATCCCCGAAATGATGCTGTCTCTCATCTCCAACAGATGAGTTTGGCGGAGAATCTGAGCACTGAAAGGGAGCGATTGTCCGAAATCGAGAGTTCGCTGAAGAGTATACGACGGAAAATACAGGCGCTTCGCTCAGACGAACGAAACCTAGAGAACGAACGTAAAGACCTCCTGGAGATCATCAAAGCTAATGTGAGAGCCTATGAACTTTCCGAAATCTCAAGTCGGCGAGCAATAGCACGGCGCTGATACTATGCATCTATAGGGGCTGACGAACTCGACCTGGCGCCTCGCTGAGATGAGGAGAAAGCACTTGTATCGTAAGCGCAGCGTCGTTCCTCCTTGGGTTGCATATTTTACGCACGGATTTAGTCCTTTGGTCCGGAGAAGAGATTGCCGCGTATCCGGTGGTGACTCCCATTTTCATCGCAGACCGTACGACAAGATGGCTCTCAGTTCAAAGGCACGGAATTCCCATGGTCTGCAGATATCCGACGAATTCTCTCGAATGATTTTAAAATGCAATCGTTTCGGGGCTCGCAAGAGGCAGCGATCAACTGCATTCTTTCCGGTAAGCCTCTCTCGCGAGCAATTTTGTCTCTCATGCATGGAAAACGAATTCTTCTCTTTGATTGACTATGAAGTCGAGCAAAACCTTTAAGGCAAGGACTGCATCGTTATTATGCCAACGGCGGCTGGTAAGAGTTTAACTTATCAGCTCTCGTCGCTTTACCTCAAAGGACTGACAGTCGTGATCACACCATTGATTTCGTTAATGGAAGATCAGGTGAGTGAGTCGAAGCCGATTCGTTTACCCTACTACCGGACGTTGTCATCGTGATCGTGGAGCTCCCGTTCCATGCCCAACTGCGTATCATGTCTTCTAGGTGATGCAAGTTACTGCGCGATACCCTTCCCTCCCTGTAGCCAGCCTGCATTCACAACTTACTCGGGAGCAGACGTCGGCGACTCTCAAGCGAATGTTATTCCCTTCATCGACCGAGGACACTCTCCTCCTGTATGTGACCCCAGAGCGTTTGGCGAAGTCGAAGCTTTTCATGACAAAATTGCAGAAATGTTGGGAAATGAAGAAATTGAAACTGCTCGCAATCGACGAGGTAAACTTACGACCGCGCACCGACCCTGGGCGCCGCTCGAACATACTCACATTTCAATATTTGACGAATCCTCAAATCTTCATCAGGTACACTGTTGCTCACAATGGGGCCACGATTTTCGACCCGACTACAACTATCTGGGTATTATGAAGAAACAGTTCCCTGGGGTTCCCATCCTCGGTCTCACTGCCACGGCATCTCAGAGCATCACTTCTGACGTAATAAGCATGCTAAGCCTCGACGAAGACTTGATCGTGCTTCGAGATTCGTTCGACCGGCCAAACTTACGCTACATAGTCAAGCACGACACTGGTGACATCACGAGCGCTGTTGGCAATCTCATAAAGAATGAATATCGAGGACAAAGCGGCATCGTTTACTGCTTCTCGATCCGCGAGGCCGAACAATTGGCTAAATGTCTCGTTTCTGACTTCGGCATATCAGCACACTCCTACCATGCGAATCTCGAGGCTGAACAAAGATCTCGCGTCCACCAGAAGTGGTCGAACGCTAAAATACAGGTGGTAACGGCTACGGTAGCCTTCGGTATGGGTATCGACAAAGGAGACGTGCGTTTCGTCATCCATTTCTCAATTGCGAAGTCTCTAGAGAACTACTATCAAGAATCAGGTCGAGCTGGCCGAGATGGCAAACCAGCAGATTGCATTGTCTTCTTCAAGTTTCAGGACATTTTCCGGCAATCTTCGATGGTTCTCTCAGAGAAAGCTGGGACGAAAAATCTTTACAATGTGGTGAACTATTGCCTCGATACTATAAATTGTCGCCGTAGCCTCCTAGCCAGATACTTCTGTGAAGGAACGCTGCACTCGGGTGCATCTTGCGAACAGAACGATCAGCGTTGCGACAATTGCTGCCGTGACAAACAGACAGAAACAGTGGACATCTCAAAATACGTTAAGCTAATGAGCGAAGCGATTGAAGAGGCTCAGACCACCGAGGTTCGTCTGACGGGTAACAAATTGGTCGACACGCTCCGTAAGAAAACGAAAGTTATCCCTAAGGGTAGTTTGGAGCAAATCGTTGCTTGGTGCCTATGTCAAGGCTATCTGGAAGAGAAATATCATTTCACACCCTACTCGACGATTCCGTTTCTGGTTTCTGGTCCGAAGTTGCACGGTGTCGTCACGGGCAGAGATTCTGTCAAAATGCAGAAAAATTCACGTACGCTGGAATTGACTGACCTGGCCGTTGGTCCGATGAGCTCGAATAAGCCACAAAAGAGAAAACATTCGTAGATAGCTACTGAATAAGTTTGGACGAAAGGCGACTTTTGACCCTGGGCATGCGAATCTCAAATTTTTGGATCTTCGAATTGAGAGGTGAATCACGATGTAGAGATAATGAATAGAGCAAGATGAATCAGTTCATGTCGTTGCCAACTCAATGTTTATTAAATTCATTCGATCGAAAATTATTCGAACGGATCTCCCTCCGACTAGTTAGCTCATGACTTGATGAATCTCGATGGATGAAAATCGTGGCGTGACCCGAGAAAAATGAGGAAAAGTACGCGTTCCGAACAAATTATTTCGGTTCTGTATGGATCGCGTTCGTTCAACGAAGGGAGAGAGGCTCGGTATATTACTTGGTCAGAATAAAAAGACCCATCATGTTAATATGTTGAATTTGAAATCATGGCTTCGTTGCTACACAGTTTTGAAAACTTTGAGAATAAAAAAAAAAACAAAAATCAAACCGTGTCGAGCTTTGTAGCAAAGGACTCCTGATTAACAAGGTGAATTTATCCCTCAGGTTAATGGGTTATGATGATTCCCATATCAAAAATCTCTCACAGCATGTTCGTGCGGTCTTTATGCGTCATCTTCCACACGGTCGAGTTTCGTACCAATTTGATGAACATCTCGAGGTGCAAGGTAAAGCTTCGGTGGAGAAGATGAATGGGAGGTATAGAAATCAAGACATTTCCAGTCCTACTGGGGATTATATGTCATAGACCCACAATATTGTCCTCAGGTAAGGCTTCCAGGGGAGAACACTCGATAGATTTGTATATAATGTATAGAGTAACACAAATACAGTAAAACCTCAATTATATCATCAATTGATGTCGAAGTTGATATAATCGAGAGAGCACCACACAAAGTCGCGAAGTACGTCATGTGGGATCGCACTGGGCCGAAGAGTGGGCCACACAGTGGGTTAGGTGGTCGTCATAATGGGTCATAAGAGGTAATATAATCGGGGGCGAAATACACGGGGGTAATCGATATAATCGAGGTTGATATAATCGAGGTTCTACTGTACCCCATCAAACAAAGCCAATTCCGATTGCCAACGTTTTGAAGAACTTTGAAGGTTGCAGAGCAGGGAAGCGATCGCAATCCCTACCATTGAAGCATCTCAATACATGAAACAATCTAGGAGAAGCAGCGAGCATCACAAGCTTCATGTGACCGACCAGATGGTTTCATTTCATGCCAGTGAAAGCAACCGAGGAGCGCAATGAGTTTGTTGGCTGGTGATGTTAGGACGAGAATAATCTCGATAGATGATGCATATATATTTTTTTTCTCTGTAAGTGGTAGAAGTAGAAAATTGAAATTGGCGTCTGCTTCGATCGCAGTATCGATATCTCGTGTCATGGGAATGAAGATGATGGTGATGAGGGATGAAAAGGCTGTGAGGCACTTCAGTGGCCGGAGCCTTCTACTTGGCGCCCGGTATCTTCGTGAGAATCTGCAGAAACAAAAATCATTGATTCATCGTTCTAAAACGCTGGGCTTATGCCTGAGGGGTTTAGCTGAAGTGCATTCTGGTGGCAAGAAGCGCTAAAGTGCACCAGAAATCCACTCAGCTTGAAAGCATGATCGATAGCTATCGCGAAAGCTCTGAGCGAATAATACGATGCATTGGAAACAAGAGACTTCGCGACTGAGTAGCCGTTCTCTGATCAGCCTTGAGTATGACTTCGCTAACATCAAATTGCAGTGGCTTCAACGAGATATGTCGACCATTGACCATTCAAGCTGCCATCGAACCAGACGACTCCACTCGAACGTCGAAGACCGAAGAAGCGGCATTGCCCATACGGCCCGACAGTTTCTCAAGCACCTAAAACAGCACTTTGACTAGAATTCGCATTACGTGCCAAAACAAAAATATTTACGGGGAAAAGGCTGACAAAAGACGAAAATCAGAATGAATCAGTCTAGCCTGTAAAATTTCGCCGCAAATAAGCTGCCCTGCAAACTCTCTGTGTGACTGTGGTCCGTCCCAAACTCTGGACAAATCATACGAAATTTCAAGGGACCTTCAAATGTGTGTTTCCTACGATAATCCAAAGTAACACCCTACAATCATTGTGGCTGAACCTGTCCTTCTTTTCCCAATTTTTCAATGAAACTTTCGGTTACCTTAGATATATCAACGCCTGTAAGGGCTTGAACCGTTGGAGGTATCTGGGAGCATAATTTCCCTATTTCTTGCGCTGTACGGTCTTCTCCGCCTAGCATAATGATTTCGTCCGTCTTGGCCAAAGGAGCC
Organism: Neoseiulus cucumeris; assembly: GCA_021527715.1. NCBI lineage: Eukaryota > Metazoa > Arthropoda > Arachnida > Mesostigmata > Phytoseiidae > Neoseiulus > Neoseiulus cucumeris. The sequence continues at coordinate 133,723 of JAJSRV010000019.1, forward strand.
GCCACCTGGGAAAAAAATTCCGGTTATATTTTTATACTTGTCCAGCTTTTCGAAACTGCTCCTTCTGACAACTCTCGAATGAGGAGAAACGCTTCTTCTAGATCATCGAAACAACTCACCTCAGCTGCCAGTTTCGGCAGGGTCTCAAGGACCAATGACAGAACCGCTGCTTCGCCGTACTGTTTGTACGCGGCTGCTCTGAGTCGCATCCGTTCCGCGTCAGCTTTACCTACAGCCTCGATAGCGTAGGCCTCAGCCGCGCCGGTCATCTTTATTTTTTCCGCCTCAGCTCTGGCGTTCTCGAGAACTTGTGTGCTGTGGTAGGATTGACCGCGTGAGATTGAGCATGATGGCCCAAGGGTTACAAACCGATGAAATATTACACAAAAGTCATTATGACACACTGCAGGCTATGGTAAGAATGCGGAGGAAGTCCTGCTTACCGTTTACCCTGCGCGATCATCTCAAGACGATAGGCTTCCGCTTCAGCTGGTAGTCTTATCATGGCAGTGAGTTCTTTCTCCTTCCGGAGAATCTCTTTCTCTTCGACAGCAATATCTTTTCGCCTTTCTACGACATCGATCTCGATCTCTTCGTTTCGGATTTTCTGCGTAAGCTTTGCAGCCTGCAGCTCGTAAGCGAGTTGAGCCTCTGCTTTCTGAAATTTTTAGGAAGTTTGATTTTGATTAGATCAAGCGGGCGAAACGAATCGCTGCAGAAGAATCGAAGCAAATATCTCAAAGAAAGTACCTTCGCGTTCACTTCTGTGTCGAATTGTGCTTTTTGGAGCTGGTACATACGATGTGAATCTTCGATCTTGGTGTTAGCTCCGTACTTAACATCCATCGCAGATTTTTCACACTCAGCCTCTCGGATTCCAGCATCCCGTTCCGCCTGGGCAACACCAATATCTGCGTCACGTTTCACGGCGGCCGTTCTGGCCTTACCCAAGGATGTCAAATACTCGACTTGATCAAAGACATCCTTGATAGTGAACGACAGAATCTCGATGCCCATGCGACCGATATCGGGCGCAGCAACTTCTCGCACCAAAGAAGCGAACTGATCTCTATCTCGATAAACTTCTTCGACTGTGAGCGTTCCGAGTATGGCTCGGAGATGGCCCTCGAGTGTTTGAAGAATCACTATTTTGATGTGGTCAATTTCTTTACCAAGGAACTGTTCGGCGGCGGTCGAAAGAAATTCCTGTTCGGTCATCACCTGTTTTCGGGAGAAACACAGAATTGATCATTGAATGTTCCTTTACCTCCCGGGAAAGGTCATTGAACGAAAATCATTTTGAATCGACTTGAACTTCTTACTTTGCATTGTGCCACCCCCGTGACAGTTAAAGGAACTCCTTGAGCCGTCTCAACGTGCTCGCAACGAGGTTTCAGTGTCATCACTTCAAGACTTAGCCGTTGTACATCAGTGACCAACCACCAGGCCCAAGCCCAACCACCGACGACCATTTTCTTGGCAGAGTTGCCACAACATCCTCCTGAAATTCGCGGAAAAAAGTCTTTGTTGAAAGTTGATGTACAGTCACCTTGATTCACTCATAGGAGTGGAGATGTGCATCTCCTTGAGAATAAAATGAAGAACGTTGTGGTCGAGTCGAGTTGAGTTTCTTCACGCTCTCGGTTATTTCGTGCTCTCTCTCTCTCTTGGCACCGTACGTGATGTGTCACCAGAGGACGAAATCTTGAAATTTATTTCCATCTCAAAGCAAGAACGATCCAGGCGCGAACCTCCCAGACTCCAATGATCTAATCTCCGATTGTCGAGCCCAATCATACAAGATGTTATGCGTAAATGACCAGAATCTTCCGGAAACAACAACAGATAACAAAAACAAAGAAGGAAAACAAAAAAAAAAAAAACAAAAAAAAAAAAAAAAAATAAAAAATAAAAATAGGAAATAAAAAAAATAAAAAGAAAAAAAAAAAAAAGAAAATAAATTAAAAAAAAATTAAAAACAAAAAATAATAATAAAAAAATAAAAGAAAAAAGAAAAAAAAAAAAAAAAAAAAAAGAAAAAGAAAAAAAATAAAAGAAAAATCTTGACTGCTAGCTCCGCGAGAAGGGAATCAGCTGTACATGATGAGCCGTCACGTGCGAAGCTTGAGCTCAATCCATTCTCAGTTTACAACAACGAGAAAAGTTTCAAGGTGTGGAATATGAATCATTTTTAGACACGACTCATCCAAGAAGACAAAAAGTTCTCAGCGAATGCTCCGCACGATAAGAACAATGGAAAGGGCGAAAATGATCAATAACAAGAGAAGTGCTTGCTTAAACCTTGTCATCATGGATGGATTCTCGATTCGCAACACACAGAATCGGTCCGGGAAAAACGACAGCTCTGGGCCCATGATTTCCATTTTCGGCACCATGGTGTCAAATGAGACTTCACCAATAGCACAATGGAATTTCAAGACGAGAGTCCTGAGAGAAATTGAAGGAATGAAATTATATGGGTGAGAGATAAAACAAGATCTTCCGTGAGAGCCTGCGTTATTTTCTACTTTGATAATCCATCGGAGAACTGAAAAAAGATGCACAGCGAAGCGAAGCTCGATCGGTTCTGTCGGCCGCTGATGACGTGACTCTAACCTGTAGAGTGTGGGTATTGTGTTTGGAGATCGATACAGTGTCGAGGACGCTACAACGATTGTGAGCTCGCCATACAGACGAAGTCGCATGATTGGAAAACGGTATTTTGGCTTTATCATGAGGAAGCCGTAGTTAAAACTGACCAAGAGTTGTTCACTGTTCGATTCTTCACTCGACCAGCCTCGACCGACGATATGGCTCGCTTTTAAAGTTTCAATCAGACTGCAGCTCTTTCCGAAATCAATACATCCGACCTTGCACTCAGTCGATCTTCGTACGGAATTTCCCCGTCTCCAAAATATGAGTCATTGAGTTAAACTTTTCCGTTAAATGTCAAACGCGTGCTGCGGTTTAAGGTTACAACTATTGCAGTTCCCCTCGAGAGCGTTGAATGTTTCGGTGCAGTCCCCGTTAGTCAACGCGCACCCTCCCGTACAGAGCTGACCATGAAGCATCACAGGCCGTAGCATCCCTTTAGAGGAAGCCGAGCACTCCGGTGTCTGCTCGGACGACGCCTTTCACTCTGAAACTATGCTAGAAGCAAATTAAATACAAATTCGAGCTTACCCGAAACGATGAGCGCCTCGTTCGGGCCGACCGTTTGTATGTTTCCCATGACGGACTTCAGCTACCGACTAGCTTTCCTCAAAACTTCGAACCGGCGGGCGGTTTCGTCTCGGTGTGGTCCCACCCCGGCTGCGATCTTTCACTCGCTCAATTAGACGTACTCTGCTATTTCACGGAATCACGCACGATCACTTCCAATCCCCAACGTCGGCCGCTGGTCTAGAGGACAGGCTTGCGGAGCGGCCAATATATTTGGGACTCTACCGGTCACTGAGTTTAAAAGCTTACGAGGATTTGATGACAAATGCGGTGTGACTAGTTGGGGAACGGTTTCATTTAGAATGCTTGTAGCGGTTCGCGCGGGCCGTCATCAGAACTGGCTCAGCGACGGTTGCCTCTCTGACGTCGGCACCAGTCGTATCCAAGACAACTAAGATTACTTCGATGCCTTTAGCAGCGGCAGCAGCAGCTTTCTCTGTTCTTCCTCTCACTCACGCATGCATGCATTCACTCGCCACCATCACACAACCGCCGCTACCTCGAGGATTCGGCTGCTGAGCACTACACCGCCGCTACTTCATCGCTCGCTCTTTCGCACCTTTGCCGCTGCTCCTGCGATAAGTCAAAATTTACAGAGGTTCGAATCCAGAACTCCGGGAACCTATGCCCTGACAAATAATTTTGAGGAGCGGGCTTTTCTCGCGGGTTAGTCGAAGTTTCCTTTTCTGGGGAATAATTGAGCACAGTACGAATCGGGGAACTATAGAAACGGAGGATGCGAATGATGACGATGGTCTCTACTGAACGAGTGCAGGCCGGAGCGCTTTCGATTGGGAATCTGTTGACTCAAGAAGTTGACCACGAGGGTTGGATAGACGAATTTGCAGGGCCGGATTCACCCACAGGCTACATTGGGCTAGAGGCTAGAGCCTAGGGCGGCAGATCTTCCAGAGACGGCGATTGTTTCGGCAGCAATGATAGCAGTTCTTCTCACAATAGTTCTTCTCAAAAGTTCTTCCAGCAGAGATATTCAGTTTAGAAGGTTTCGTACGCTCAAAAGTTCTAATTGGTTGAGGCATTTTTTTGTGCAAGAATACGGGGAAGGGGGGGCAAGCCGAGGGGCGGCAAAATCCCAAATCCGGCTCCGCGAATTTACTGACCGAAGTCCGGCGGGTGCCCATGTGAGCGTTGTGTTGAAGTTGTTGTTGTACTCTGAGTTGATATAATGTGAGATGTCATATATGATTCCGGTCAAATGAACGATCAGCAAACACGGTCATCTGCATTCTTCGAAACCAGGGGAGAGGGGGGCGTCATTTTGGTCCTGGGGAGCACCTCGGTCAGACATACCTTTGCTCAACAGCATTACTTTCGTGACCTTATCTGATCAATCTCATTGTTCCATTCTCTTTTTTTTTCCAAAAAAAATTGCTCACTCATGTATCCCTCATCTGCGGGTAGGGATAAGCTCTTGATGAAATCTCTGGCGGGCATGCCTCCAGCACTGAACTTGGAAGAGGAATTGTAAGACTAGGGGAGCACGAGTAGAGAAATCATAGAGAACGGTTGCCACATGAAGATCAAAGAAGTAATTCTGTACGAAGGATATTCGGCTTCAGCGACCGTGCACGATATGGTCTTATTCGATCGAGTTGTGTGGTCAAGTTGAGTCGGGCGAAATGGCATACCAATACGATCTGTATGTAACCAAGAGACACGCGAATCGTTGGCGAAACAGCAAAGGTTTCCGAATGGGGTCTCGTGGAGTTCATCTTGAAAAACGGAACTTCCGACTACTCGCCTACACAATCCCCGCTGCAAGAGGTCCTTTTCCGAATCTTCGAAGACAGCGTTTGTAGGACGGCTTGGCCTTTGAATCCCGGCAGGGGGGAGGATGTGGAGAATGAGGAGAAAAGAAACTCTATTTTTTGGAAGGCATGCTGTGTGCAGGGCGCAAGGACGGAGGCAAATGCTTTTGCGATCGTGACTCTAGTGGCCCCTTGTCTGTTCGCAAAGAAAATGGACGAGCCGAATTGATTGGCGTCGCTGCGTTCAGTTCATGCGGTGATGAGGGACATCCTGGAGTCTATATGAGCGTCCCTGATCATCTGAATTGGCCCAAGAGGAAAATGTAGCGCTCAACCTGATCCCACCAATCCACGCCGAGGCAATCGATCTCATGTCATTGACTGAGACAGGAAAACTCCTTGCGCCTCCGGGAGGTACGAAAAGTCGGCGGTCATTCGCGCTCAAGTTGCGCCGTCGCGACACGGCTCGACGACAGATAACCATCATCAACAAATCGAAAACCTCCGAATGAAATCGAATATATTCGAATTTGGTCCATGTTGTTCACGTTGATTTCAAGCTTTCTCTTCAAAGTCGATCAACTGCTACCGTGAACAGCGGGACGACGCTGTCTTCAAGTCGAAAAAAGCGAAATCGCGATGAACGATTGATCTGTAAGCATGCACTCTTACGGAATTCATTCTTCAGCTGGACGTTCTCCACTAACTCTCATGGATTCGTTCAATAGCTCATCTATGACTTCGAAAAGAGAAAGGACCCTCTTTGGTAAAGCACAGAGGTTCATTCATTCAACAACAAACAAGAGGAAGGCAATCAAGGTTGACGGTCGGAAAGAGCCTTGGCAAGTCGTCAGCGAAAGCTAAACTGAATACTATTGTTCCTCGCACGGGGAACGACATAAATAAATTCGGATCTAGTTCTAGTATCACGCTTGACAAGCATTTCCCCAAACTCGGGGTTACGAAGGAACTTGTACGCAACTCGGACATCTCTTTCGTCTAAAGGTTGGGAGATAGTATCCATATGAATATTAGAAGCATCAATATCACATTTGTAGGCAAAACGACTGATGAAATTACATTGGAATGACTTAAGAGATCGGGTTGTTTTGCTCAACCACGGCCTCCAGACTGGAGATGCGTCGAGCAGGATAGGAAGTACTAGTGCTCTGTAGGCGTGGATATACACCGAAGGAATACGACACTTAAACGCTCCAAGCACGAAATCAGCAGTTCTCCCTGCGCGGGCGAGAACATCTCGTACATGCCATTCCGGCCTGAGATCATCGGATAGCAAGTATCCCAGGTCACGGACACGAAAATGATCAGGAACATCATCTCCGAATATACAGTAGACAAGTCGTTTTCCATGAAGCATATGCAGGACAGCAGATTTAGCAGGTGAAAGCTGGAACTTCCACCCTCTAGCCCATTCCTCGATATTCGTCAGCGAGGACTGAAGAGCACGATTGTTGGGGACAAGTGTCTCTCTCGGACAGAGACCTTATATAGTTTATTGACTCAGCGGCGGCGTCCCCAACATTCCCCCCCTTTCGGGGACGATGTCCCGACAACACACGATAGTCTTTTACGTCCTTGCAAGCGCGCGGCAGCGGCTGCCTCAAACCCGGCCGCGCGACAGCCTCGGAGAAGGCTGTTTTTCACATCGTAAAAGCTCTGACGCCGGCACAGCGCAACTATTCGCAGATCGAGAAGGAAGCGCTCGTTCTCATAACGACGGTAGAACGCCTGAAAGAATTCATTTGGGGCCGACGTTTCATTCTGCAAACAGATCACAAGCCCCTCGTCGCTCTCTTCCAACCTGGTCGCGGCCTCAGCGATCGCACGGCAGCCCGGCTCCAGCGTTGGGCTCTTCGCTTGATAGGATTCGACTTTGACATCGAATAGGTACGTCCGCACAATTGAGTTCGGATACGCCGATACTTCGTCCCGCTTGATCAAGAATGCAAGACAAGATGCAGGGGACTCAGAGTTGGAGGAAGTTATCGCCAGGCTGGAGGCGGGCGAGGCCGAAATCCTGAACACGGTCCTCCAAACGCTGCCCCCCAGGACGCATCGTCGCGAGCTTGCCGCTGCCACTCAAAGGGATACGCTGCTTTCCAAGATCATCGACCGCGTCAAGAAAGGCTGGAAGCCGGACGACTTGAAGAACCCTACGCTACGTCCCTTCGCACAGCTACGCGACGCACTCAGTACATCGGACGGGATCCTCCTCTTCGAAGGCCGCGTCGTCGTTCCACCCTCTCTTCGGTCCGTGGTTCTGAGGCAACTGCACGCTGCTCATCAAGGAATGCGTCGAACGAAGGCCCTCGCTAGAGCACACGTGTCCTGACCGGGGTTGGCCGGTGACGTGGAGAAGGTGGTCAGGAGCTGCGATCACTGCGCGCAGACAGCCGATCGTCCGGTGAAGGTACCCCTGCAACCGTGGCTTGCTCCCTCGGCGCCGCGGGAGCGGAGCAATATCGACCACGGAGAGCCGAGGAAGGGCCAGGTGTTTGTTTTGCTCGTGGACAGCTTCTCCAAATATATCGACACAACTTGGATCGGAAATTCCACGGAAGCTTTGATCGCCTACCTGCGCACCGTCTTCAGGCATTTTGGTCCCCTTCGAACTTTGGTTTCAGACAATGGAGGACAGTTCAAGGCTCTCGATTTCGCCGCGTTCTGCTCGGAGTTCGATGTGACGCACTTGCGTTGTGCCCGAAGGATGCCGATGAGCAATGGGCAAGCAGAAAAGATGATATACACATTGAAGAACTCGTTGGACCGCTCGCCGAGAGCTCTGGACGTGGCGGTGTCCGCTTATAACTACACTCCAAATGTGGCGATCGATGGTAAGTCGCCGGCGGAAGTTTTTTTCGGGAGAAAGTTGCGCACGCCGTTTGATGTTTACAGGCCGCTCGAGACAGTGTCCGGTTTGACGGAGTGGCAGGAAGAGATGAAGGAACAGTTCGACCGCCATCATTGGACCCGCAGCCGACACTTCTCGCTGGGAGAAGCCGTGACCGTCGAGCTGGCGAACGGCACCCTGCACGGTTGAAAAGTTCTTGGGGAGGGCCATGGTGGATGTTCGGTACAGGCAAGAGAGACTGGTTCGCGATTTGAACCAGCTCTGGAAACGGTCTGCGGCCGTTCCGTGCCCCGACGAGCTGGACCGAGAAGGAATCGTATCACTGCCGACCACCGCCACGCCAGCAGGTGGTGCGGGCTTCCACAGGGACGATGTTGTAGCTCCTCCGCCTAAAGCGAGGCCCGTAGGTCAGCCGCCCGGAGTGAACGCTTCAGCACAGCCCTCCAAGGCTGTCGCGCGGCCGAGTTTGAGGCAGCCGCTGCCGCGCTTGCAAGGACGTAAAAGACTATCGTGTGCTTTCAGAGGGAATCTCCCTGGTACGAAGGGATAGGTTGAAAACAAGCTGAAGAGGTCTGCCAAGAGCCATGGCAGGCCGAGAGAAGATCAGTGGCGGCAAGCTATCCGGTGTAACCGTTAATTTGCCACCGAGCGCACTGATTTCACAGTACACTGAGAACTCGTCAAACTCAAAATCCGCCAGCAAGGCGGGCGGCGGCACGTTGGAACACTGAGGAACAGGGGCGCCATCGTCACGCACGAACATCGAGGCGAAGTATTCGACTAGAAGCCCAGCATTAACCACTGGTGAGGAGTGAACATTGCCATCTGAAGTTTTCAAGACAGAGACCGGAGGACGCCACTCTCGCCTCAGCCAGCCTCCTTTCACGTCTGACGAGTCTCTCAAGCTCAACACGGATCGTAGAGGCACGTTCTTCACTCCGTGCAGCGGCAAGATCATCCATAAGACGATCTATATGATCTGAGAGGCGATGTTTCTTGGT